>OY744481.1:33456259-33506300 GCA_963556165.1 Tipula helvola
TCGCATAATATAGTCTATGGTGTTAATGAAATTAGGTATAATTCTCCGCAATTAAATAAGTATTTGGGTTGTGTTTATTTTTTTTCTAAAGTGATTCCGGCGGAATGTCAAAAGGCCGAATGTGTCGAAAAGCCGAATGTGTCAAAAGGCCGAATGTCGAAAGGCCGAATGTGGAAAGGCCGAATGGGTCGGAAGGCCTAATGTGTCGAAAGGCCGAATGTGTTGAAAGGCCGAATGTCGAAAGGCCGAATATGTCGAAAGGCCGAATGTGTCGAAAGGCCGAATATGTCGAAAGGTCGTTTATGTCGAAATTGATTTTAATTTTTCATCTTTTTATGAATTAAAATTTTCAAAATTTATATTTTTCTGAAAAACAAAATTCATATTTTCATCAAAATTTTGTATAAAAATGTTTAATAGTAAATCGCCTTAAATATTATAATCTTCTTAAGTTTTTTGTGTCATACAAAAATTAATTAATTATAAGAAAAAGAAAAAGAAATAAATTTTTTTTCGACAAAATTTGATCACATTAATATGTATGCTAAATACACAGGATTTACATTTTACATTACGAAATAAATTCAATGGTGTTAAATATTGATGTCAAGTGAAGGAAAATTTAATGAAAATTCGGCCTTTCAACCCAATCGGCCGTTCCACGGGCTGGCCACGTATCACTGTTTTTCAAAAGACTGTTTACAAAAGACTGTTTCTAAAATCTTTTCTCCAAAATCTTATGCTATCTTCTCGTAAACTTAATACTTAATAAAGAATAAAAAAAATTCTGTAACACGTTTAAATTTCGTTCACCCTTAAAAATTACAAAATAAAGAAAAATAAAACAAAAGAAACACTATTATGATAATATATACGTACACTGAAACCTCACTACAGTGGACATTGATGCAACCAAACAGTTGTTATACGAGTCGGACTTTCGACACATTCGGCCATTCGACACATTCGGCATTTCGACACATTCGGCCTTTCGACATATGGCCTTTCGACACATTCGGCCTTTCAACACATTCGGTATTTTGACATTCGGCCTTTCGACACATTCGGCCTTTCGACATTCGGCCTTTCGACATTCGGCCTTTCGACATTCGGCCTTTCGACATTCGGCCTTCCGACCCATTCGGCCTTTCGGCGTTCGGTCTTTCGACATTCGGCCTTCCGACCTTTCAACATCGGACGGTTATATAAGGTTAGGGGAAGGGAGATATACAGATATTTTGGATTTTTTGGATGAAGAGAGATCAGTTGGTAATAGCGACAGAAAAACCTTGATTGAAAAAAAAACAGGCGAACAAGAAAACAAAAAATTCAATCTAAATAAAACCAAGAAAAAGTATTTTATTTAATAAATTAAATTAATACAAATAATAATTAAAACAAATTTAATGATAATTATAATAAATATTTACTTTAAAAATTGTTAGTTGATAGTTAATATAAAAACGATAAATTAATACTGTTGAAATTACATTGTTAAATTTCACTTCATTAGGTAACACTAATGTCTATGATATTGATAGTATTTGTGAATATATAAAAATTAACATAGTAGCTTGTATCGAAAAAACAGTCGAGCTATTCACTTCTTTAAAATAAAAAGGTCGTTCAAGTTGTTTCATTTTAGTTTATTAAATTATCAAACATCCACAATAATATTTCAATAGGTTATGGGCCCAGATCATGCCTATCTGTTTTGATAGTGTATAAAAGAAAAAAAAAGAAAAACATTTTTTTTGTAGAATTGAACGTGAAAATCGTACAATTGTTGAATGTGCTCAAACTCTGTTAATTGAAAGTGAATTACCAAACAGTTTATGGCCAGAGGCAGTTCGAACAGCTGCATATGTGTTAAATCGATCTACAAATAGCACATGTAATGGTAGTACACCATATGAAAAATGGTTCGATTATAAACATTTCTTGGGTCATGTCAAAATATTTGGTACTGAATGTTTCGTTAATATGATGAATGGGTCATGAAGACAAATAATGTTAATCCAGTCGTTAAAGAAGATAAAGAAGGAAATTATTTGGATGATAATGTTGTATCATCTGTCGACGAGGATGCTGGACGTGGAACAAATCAACGTTATAAGTTACGTCAAGATGTAAAAGCACCAGAACGTTTAATTGAAACTTGTTCAATGGCTGCTGTCATTGAACCAAATACATATGATGAAGCTATGTCATCAAATGAGTGTAAAGAATGGAAACGTGCAATGGATGACGAATTTAATTCTTTAGTTAAAAATATTACCTGGAAATTAATTGAATCACCGGAAAATCAAAAGATAATTGAAAATCGTTGGGTGTTCAAAGTAAAATATAATACAAATGGTTCGGTCGATCGTTTTAAAGCTCGTCTAGTGATACGAGGTTTCACACAGCAGTATGGTGTTGACTATGAGGAGACATTTAGTCCCGTCGTAAAATTTACATCAGTTCGTACAATTTTATCCATTGCAGCAATGAATTATATTATTTGATTTAATTTTATATTTTATTCAAAACTTGAAATAGTTTTTAATTTTCTTTATTGTGATATTTTTTGTATTTTATTTTATTTTAAAAATACTAGTTTCGAGCTTCGCTCTTTGTCAATTTTTTGCAAACTACTAAAAATTGTTTGTGTTGTTTGTTGTTTTTCGATGCTTTTCCTGGTTGTTGTTCTATTTCATTTTTGCTACCCTGTCGTACAATCTATTTGTTTTTGTATTTAGTTTTTCATTTAAAATCAGTGTGTTGTTGCGTTGTTTATAAATTTCCAACTCTTCGTACCGGTCCATTATATTTCCCTTTTGTAGCCTGTGTAATATGATTAAATTGCTGTGAATATCAGTGTATGAGTGATTCTCGTCCGTTAAGTGTTGTGCATAACTAGATTTAAAAATATCTTTTGATCGGGTTTGTTTAAGCTCATCTGTGTGTTCTTTAAATCTTACCGTGAATGAACGCCCAGTTTGGCCGATATAGAATTTTGAACAATCATTACAAATTAATTTGTATATACCACTATCTTGTGGTTGTGTTTGTTCCTGTATTTTAATTTTTTGTTGAATTTTATTGCTGGTTTTGAACGCGATGTTGTATTCATATCTTTGTAAAATGGTTTTCATAATATTGCAGGTAGTTTGGTTGTATTCGATGGTGACATATTGTTTTCTGGTTTTATCTTCAGTAGATAGAGTTGATAAATTTTGTAAATATAATTTGTTTTTAATTTTGGCATTTAAATTGTAGATCATATTTTCCGGGTATCCATTATTGTTGGCGATATATTGTATCGTATTGTATTCATTTTGCATAATCACTGGCAGTCATCGGGATATGGTTGAGACGATGAAGCATATGACGATACGCTGCGATTTTATGTTGAAACGGGTGATGTGATGTGTTGTGAATAGTGTGATCCGTTTGAGTTTCTTTTCTGAATATTTTGAATGCGTGTCTATGGTCTATGTTTTGGATGGTTAAATCTAAAAAATTTAACGATTTCTCTGACTCTACTTCCAGCGTGAATTTTATGTTTGTGTGAATGTTGTTAATATATCGGTGTAAATGATCCAATTGCCTGACGGAACCTCTGAATAGCATTAAAATATCATCAACATATCGGTGCCAGTAAATTATATTATTAAGGAATTTGTTCTTCGTGTTTAAAATGCATTCCTTCTCAATGTGGTTTAAGTATATATTAGCTAAAGTGCCAGAAAGAGGGCTTCCCATTGGCAAACCTTCTGGCTGTAAATAGTATTCATTGTCATGTTCGAAGTAATTTTGTTTTGTTATGACATTTAATAAATTCGTAACCTCATCTACGGTTTTTGTTTCAACATTGCTATTTCGTAATAAATTTGAGGTTATTTGTATCGCTTCATAAACTGGAATATTCGAATACATGCTTGTGACATCAAAAGAAACAAGTTAGCACCATTTGGGATTTGCACTGATTGTATTTTATCAACTAGCTCCATGTTGTTGACAACAGAATAATCCTTTTCTAATTTTATCCGAGCCGTCAACCATTTGTTCAAGTGTTTGGCAATTTTCAGTGATTATGAAAATGAATACAATACGATACAATATATCGCCAACAATAATGGATACCCGGAAAATATGATCTACAATTTAAATGCCAAAATTAAAAACAAATTATATTGTACAAAATTTATCAACTCTATCTACTGAAGATAAAACCAGAAAACAATATGTCACCATCGAATACAACCAAACTACCTGCAATATTATGAAAACCATTTTACAAAGATATGAATACAACATCGCGTTCAAAACCAGCAATAAAAATCAACAAAAAATTAAAATACAGGAACAAACACAACCACAAGATAGTGGTATATACAAATTAATTTGTAATGATTGTTCAAAATTCTATATCGGCCAAACTGGGCGTTCATTCACGGTAACGATTTAAAGAACACACAGATGAGCTTAAACAAACCCGATCAAAGATATTTTTAAATCTAGTTATGCACAACACTTAACGGACGAGAATCACTCATACACTGATATTCACAGCAATTTAATCATATTACACAGGCTACAAAAGGGAAATATAATGGACCGGTACGAAGAGTTGGAAATTTATAAACAACGCAACAACACACTGATTTTAAATGAAAAACTAAATACAAAAACAAATAGATTGTACGACAGGGTAGCAAAAATGAAATAGAACAACAACCAGGAAAGCATCGAAAAACAACAAACAACACAAACAATTTTTAGTAGTTTGCAAAAAATTGACAAAGAGCGAAGCTCGAAACTAGTATTTTTAAAATAAAATAAAATACAAAAAATATCACAATAAAGAAAATTAAAAACTATTTCAAGTTTTGAATAAAATATAAAATTAAATCAAATAATTTAAGTGTGATATAAGCCACGGCCACCACAAATAATAATGTATTTACATTATTACGGAATTTATAATGAATTATATGCAAATGAGACAGTTTGATATAAAGACAGCATTTTTGTATGGTGATTTAAAGGAGGATATGTACATGCATCAACCTGTTGGTTATGAAGATAATAGTGGACGTATATGTAAGTTGGTCAAGAGTTTTATACGGTCTTAAACAGGCTTCAAGATGCTGGAATCAAAAATTTTCATTTTTTATCCGTGATTTTGATTTCAAAGTATGTGAATCAGATCAGTGTGTATTTGTAAGGATTAAAAATGATAAAAGTGTTATCATTGCTATCTATGTTGATGATGGACTCATATGATATTAATGAAATAAATTTGGTGATTTCATATTTAAAAGAATATTTTGAGGTAAAAGATTTTGATGCAAAATGTTTCTTGGGGTTTCAAATTGAACGATCGTCTCAAGGTTCAATTCATATTCATCAGGAAGCATATATTAAAAAATCTTAAATCGGTTCAATATGACTGAATGTAAAGCTGTATGTACACCAGCAGATCACAATCAAAATTTGGGTGATTTTGCCGAAGAAGAAAGAAATACAACTTTTCCGTATCGTGAAGCAGTTGGTAGTCTTATGTATCTATCACTTGGACCAGACCAGATATTAGTTACGCCGTTGGCATTGTCAGTCGCTATCTGGATAAGCCAAGTCAAGCTCATGTAGAAGCTGTAAAGAGAATTTTAGATACATCAAAGGCACACCAAAAATAGGTATTTTATACAAAGAAAATGATGATTTGATTTCGATGGTTATAGTGATGCTGATTATGCTGGTGACACTGAGACAAGACGGTCAACAAGTGGGTATGTTTTTTATTTTGGTTCAGGCGTTATTAGCTGGGCATCAATAAGACAACAATCTGTTTCAACATCAACAACAGAATCCGAATATGTAGCAGAGTGTCAAGCCGTAAAAGAATTGATTTGGCTAAAAAAGCTGGTTGCTGAATTAAAGCTGAATCAATCATTTACGGTCAAGTTTTATATGGACCATCAGAGCACGATTAAATTAATTAAAAATCCAGTGTTTCCTAAAAGAACAAAACACATCGACGTTCAATACCATTTCATTCGTGAAAAATTTCAGGAAGATGAATTTGAACTGGAGTATATAAACACAGAGGAACAAGTGGCCGACATACTTACCAAAGCATTGATTGGAAAACGACATAAATATTTATGCAATTTGATGGGTTTGAATAATTGATTTTTTGTTTACCAATGTTTAAAGTAAAGTATCGTAAATTTAAATTATATGTAACAATGAGTGGGAGTGTTGAAATTACATTGTTAAATTTCACTTCATTAGGTAACACTAATGTCTATGATAGTATTTGTGAATATATAAAAATTAACATAGTAGCTTGTATCGAAAAAACAGTCGAGCTGTTCACTTCTTTAAAATAAAAAGGTCGTTCAAGTTGTTTCATTTTAGTTTATTAAATTATCAAACATCCACAATAATATTTCAATAAATTTAAATACATATCATTAATAAATTATAAATAAAAATAAATAATATATTGATATGATATGCGTACGTATATTATATGTTAATTACATAAAAAAATTCAGATGTTCCATAAAATTCACCTTAGAATAAGATGGATGCACAAGGCTGAGGCGAAAATACTTTATCGCATTAAAAAACAACATCAGATTGGCAGCAACAACTCAAAAATTGGAAATCGGAATTTACGTCGCATCGTATACTGGAACCTCAATATGTACTAAGGTTTCAACAGGGTTATTAATTTTTTTTTTAAAAAGACTATTATTTTGGGGGAAATAGAGTTAAAGATATAAAAGCAAACGTTAGTGAAAATAAAATCAAGTTTCTTTGATACTTAGTTTAGTAGGTGTTTGCTTCAACATAGGCTTTATTCATTGTTCGCCGCGTCTTTTAATCGTTGGCAAATATTAACCGATCATGTCAAATCATTGGCATTAAAAGACTTAGCACCACACATTGGGAAGGAAAAATTTCTAGTGTCTAAGGATGTTCGTTACCCAATTGGAAATGTTCACGATGAACTTGTCAAACTTGGTGAGAAGGTAGAGAAGCACGATACAGAAATAGCATATGAAGCATTCAGTTTAGCTCGTAAATTAAAGGACTTTAAATTTCTTGTATCGTTGATCATTTGGTATGACGTCTTTTTTCAATTAAATATTGTCAGTAAATCTATGCAGGATCAAAATATTGATGTCAGCTAAAACCGCGAATGTAATCAAAGGATGTATTAATTTTTTTAAAGATTAAAACAAACCGGTTTGGAGAAAGCTATTTTAGTCGCCAAAGAACTCGCCGGCCCCCTCGATGCTGAAACTGTCTTTCAATCAACAAAACGAAAACGATACGTAAAACAGTAATTTAATTATGAGGGTAGAGATGATCCCATTTTAATGCCTAAAATACAATTTGAAATAGAATTTTTCAACATATTGCTTGATACCGTAATGATGTCGGTTTAAAAAAGATTTGAACTAATTAACCAGCATGCCGAAACCTATATGAGGATTCCTCTACGATCTAAAAAATCTGCCAAAACGAGAAGAAGGTTGGTGAGACTTCCGATATTGAATGGGCTATTTTATGTGATGAAGTGAGTCCGAAAGCTCAAGTTATTTAAAAAAAAAAAAAACAGTATAGAGCCCTAAACCGTGAAATAATTTTAATTTTATGAACTCATCAGTATTAAAACATTTTTCGAGCTTCTTGATGATTCGTCCCTAATCAATATTCTTAATTTCATTAGAAAAAATAAAATTTAAAAGATTTATATCCTAAAAGGTATGGGTTAGTTTAAGAATGTTATTAACTACACCTGTTTTGGTTGCCAGTGGTAAAAGAAGCTTTTCAAAATTAAAATTAATTAAAACAAATTTAAGGTCAACTATGTCGCAAGAAGAGTTGAGTTCATTAGCAATTCTTTCAATTGAAAATGATGTAGCCCAAAGTATCGATTTCTCAGAAGTACTAAGACCGCACCCAAATTATGCACATCTGTTTCTCGCTTTAAGCCTCAATTCCATTATGAATCAAAGTTTGTCAGTCAAAATAACTTGAGATAAAAATATAAAATCGGTGGTTGTGTGAACGAGAAGCCCAATGGAGTCAGTCAAAATTGTACTTACAAAAAAGGTGTTAGTGGACTGATTGTGAGAGTCAAATGCTTTAAGTATAAGAACAGCAAATGAGTTTATCTTGTCAAGGTGACAAGCCAGATTATCCACAACATGAAGAAGGATCGTAGTTGTACTATGGTTATTACGAAATCCGGATTGAAACTGATTTAGATAATTAAATTTAGTTAAATGCTGGTTGATTTGGTCACGAAAAATGATTTCAAAAATGTTTGATTGAATCGAAACTAAACTAATCGGTCTAAGATTATCTAAACAATCAATGCCCTTCATTTTTATAATCGGAATCAAAGGTTATATAACATACGCTAAAATTTTTTAAACAAATTTTAAGTTGATTTTATCGTGACCTGATGAATTCGATTTAATAAGATAAACAGCTTTGGAAATATAAAATTCACTTATGCAGCTAAATGAGAGATATGTGTGATAACCTGTGCACTCAAACTCAGGTAAGAGAATAACACCAGGCAGAGAGCTTTACCAGCCCCTAATCCAACATGATTGCAGTTATTCCCAATTCGTTTCATGGTTAATTTACTATTTCCAAAAAAGTATTTCTGTTTTGAGATTCTTATCAAGCTAGTTACCCTATTGCGCTCATTACGATTGTATTACTAAGTCCTTGAGGTACACAATTATTATGAAAATAATACAGGCAATCATAAAAACACTGGAAGGTAAAATTTACATTATTGAACGAGTGCAAAAAACTCCAGTCAATGTCAGGAAAAAAATTCATAACAATTTCAGCATCCAACTGAATATAGTCGTAGATATAAGCATATAATCCATTTTAATGCGCTTTGATTTAGCTTTATTAGAGATCGCCAGTAAATCATGATCGGAAATATCAGGCAACGTATATTGACTAGACGAAAATATCCGAGCGTAATCCGATTCAGAGACAATAAATTGAACGAGCCAAGTACGATCATGGGTATAGGTGAAAATGGAACAGATATTAAATTGTTCGCTTTTAAAAGATTATAGAACTTATTGGATTGATCAATCATGTTACAATTTATGTCGCAACCAATTATGAAGTGATTATAATTTAAAATGTGCGATGATAGAAATTCCTGAAAATCGTCTAAATCGGATTGCGTAGGAGTTGACGGATTGTAGCAAACCACAATCAATATAGTGTTAGATGGAGTATCATTTCGGCCATCAGAACTTCAGTTTTACCATACATAGATGAATGAACGACTTTAACCTTAAAACACTTCTTATAGTAAATGCAAGCACCCCCACCCCTCTTATGAGTTCTGTCAAATCTCAAGATGATAGTAAGCCATGTTTCCACGACACCAAACCCAACGAAATCTTTCGTATCGATAAATATTCTCAATTTGTCAATATGGCAAAA
Source organism: Tipula helvola (assembly GCA_963556165.1). Classification (NCBI taxonomy): domain Eukaryota; kingdom Metazoa; phylum Arthropoda; class Insecta; order Diptera; family Tipulidae; genus Tipula; species Tipula helvola. Next base: position 33,465,752 of record OY744481.1, read on the forward strand.
TAGACTGCAAGCATTCAAAAATCCAAAATTTAGACAAGTACCAATCTGGTTCTTAATCGTAGCATCTTTAGTCGAAGATAAGCATTTCTGCGATGAGTTCAGATTAAGAATAGAATCAGTGAAAAACCGAAAATATTAAAAAAAACATGTGAGAGTAATACATAAAAATTATAAAAACAACAATTAAATACATAACTGATATTACAATGGCCCGGAGAAGTTTATGGATTATGATTACCGTTGTTGTCATTACTGTAATTGTAATGATTCTGTAGCAGAAACGTTTCTTGACATGTTGAAACGATAAAAGTTGGATTGGAATTGAATAGGTTGATTTTCCTAAACATGAGCGTCGATCCCTACTCATGGTAGGACAACTCCACTACCGTTTTTTGGAATTCCAGTTTTACGAGCAACACGTTGAATTAAAACCCCCTTTGGCCAAAAAGTAGGAGATAACACTTGACTTGAGAAACTTCTGTCCAAAGTAAGTTTAAATGAGACGAACATGAGCTTAGTTCTATCTCGCCCCTTAGGGAGCAGTAGATGATAATCAACCACGTCTAGATTATTTAGTTTGGACTTTAGATAATCAACTAATGCAGCCTCTTCCGTGTAAGGTTAAGTCTACTCACATAAGACATCGTTGTCAGGCACGTCAACGGATTGTAACGAATAGGTCACGGCACCTATTCCAATGACGTCAGGCGTGGCATTGTTATATTTGATTATGCTGTATTCAGCGTATTTTCAGCGTTCGTTTCCATTTGGTCAAAGATAATCGCATATTGCTGTTGCGTGAAAAGATACTAATGAAAAAGACCAAATGGAAAAATTTTTTTCATTCCATTTTTTCATAGAACAAGAATTGATTCCCAGGAAAGTACTAAAATAAACCATCTCGCTTTTTTTATTTGCTGTGCATATGCTGGTATCACCTTCGGACATAACTTACATCATACAGGAACAACCGCTCATCATGAGTTACAACATAACACTCATGATAACATAACACAGGGTAGGCCATCTGTTGGTCTTTTTTTTCAATCAATGAATTTTAGTACTTAATGTTATCTGTTCTATAAAATTCTTTGACATATGAAAAGTCAAAAATATGCCATTTATCATCATAAAGTCGCTAACAACACAACAAATCATTTTGATTGTCCAAATTTATTATGAAAATAATTGTTTTAGTTTTGGTCGAAATGGACGTCCTACTGAGCGAGCAATTGGCAAAATTATTGATCGTTTTGAAGAAACTGGTTCAGTGAAAGGTCGTAGACCGTATATCAACATGTTCCTCCAGTTCGTACTCCTTTTGCAGTGGCAACTGTTAGTGAAAGTGTTCCCAATGAACCAAGCTCATCAACCAGGCATCTTTCTCAAGAAGTAACATTTCATGCACCACATTACGATTAATTTCTAGTATGGCATCGACAAATATATTGGAGCGAATTGTGGATTTAATGCTTCGTAAACATTGCAGACACAATCAAAGGAATTGTATCGCTCGTATTGTTATTGTATTCAATAAGTAAAAGAAATTTATAACTCAAGTTGTTTTAAGCCATTTTATTCTGCTTCGAAGACTAATCGTCACTTAAAACAATAAAAGGAGACCATGCACTTATAAAGATAGGTGGGTCAGTATTATTTAGTTTTAAATTGTGAAGTAAAAGGATTGGCTGTTACCAACAATTTATCTTCCCAGTTTCGTTTCCGGTCCCCAGTAATTATTTTCCTTGGTCACCACACAAGATGATCTTTGTTTCTTTAGTTTTCCAAAATTTTAAATTTATATGGGATTAATATGCCCCGTCCCTAATCATAAGGCTATAGCCAATCTTGCCGTCGCTATCCGCTGTAAGCAAGATGGAAACATACAAATTTTCTTTGAAATAAACGACGTGGAACGCATGCTGCGCTTTAATGCTTTGAAGTACAATTAAAACGTAAGTATATTTTGGTAAACCATACTTCTGAAATTCAATCGTGAATAACTAAATATGTATCGTTACAAAACATGTTTCCCTTTAAATCAAGCTTTTAAGTTGTAATGAAATATTAGCCAACCTACAGATTACGGATGACAATGTCTGGTTAAAAACTCAACCAGCATAAACCGAAGCACATTTTACCGATCGATTTTTAGAAATGCTCGATGAATCGAGTAAATAAATTTAATGAAATCTTTCTTTACAACAATTTAGTTAAATTTAGTAAAGTCTAGAATAAATTTTTCGCCAACAAACCCCTTGTTATTCATTATTTTATCTAGTGCTGTTTTGAATTCTTCATGTGGAATCAGCTTATTGTGAATTGGTCCTTTGAATTGTCCTTTTTTAATGTAATCGAATAGTTCGTTGAACATTTTTTGCCTTTCACTTGATTTCAAGTTTTCTTCGATCCACTTGTCAACCCAGAAACCTCGGAGACGTATATCTTTAAATATTAGTACTAAAGTTGGTACCGAGACCGGATCTGGAGATTTTCCACCATATGTGAGTAGTAAACCAGATTGATCAAGATTTTCAATCATTTCGAGAACAGTTTTTCCGCCAGTAGCGTTTATTGCTAATTTTGCTTTCGAGTAAACAGAATCTTTAAATAATTTTGTAGTACAGAACTCCTCTTCCGTAAGAACTTCAGAAGCACCCAAATTTTTTAATTGTTTACGTAATTCTTCAATATCGGGTCGGTTACGCACTACACAAATATTTTTTATTCCCCATATTTTACAGAGCTGAATAACCGCCTGGGCAATTCCACCATTAGCCCCATTTTGGATTATAGTGTCACCCGATTTTAGTGTAACAAAGTCTTTTAGCATTCGGTATGCAAGAGTTGGATTTAAGCTTAATGTAGAAGCTAAGACCAGTTCAATGTCATTTGGAATTTTCATGAGCTCTTCTGATTTAAACAACGCATGTGTTCGCCATGTTCCTAGCCCCAACATAAAAGCCATAACACGGTCACCGGGCTTAAATTCGGTCACATTTTTTCCGATTTTTATCACCTCACCAACAAATTCATTACCACCAACAGCGGGAAATTTTGGTTTTACCGGGTATATGCCTTGTATTGTGACTAGGTCCCCTGGATTAATTGGTGCTGCTAAAATTTTAACCAGTACTTGCCCGTCACCAGGATCGTTCACATTAGTCTTGACTTGTTTTATAACATTAGCTGGTTCACCAAATTCACTGAATTGCAATTCTATTGCGGGATAGCTCATCGCAAGAGTTGTAAAATAATGTAGCTTCAACAAACAGTAGCAAAATATTTAAATTTATTTATTTGGCTTTTATTTATTATTTAGAGGAAAAACTTTAATTTAATTAAGAAACAACAACCAAATAATGTGAAAAATAATGTGAAAAAATTGATCAAAGGTTACAGGCATACTATGTTAAAAATGATTATTAAGGCCGGTATTCACGTACAATTAAATTGCGCAATATAATTGTGTTACGCCCACTATTGCACAATAAAATCCAAAAATGTTGAATAAAAATTGAGTATATTGTGCAATATAATGACGTCACACAATTATATTGCGCAAATTAATTGAACGTGAATACCGGCCTTTAGGCTACTGTGTTAAACAGGAATAAATGAATATTTCAAGCTTGGCTCTGATAAATGAATATTTCAAATTAACCTGAATCACCCAAGCCTAACTTTGAAATTAATAATGATCCTCTATCCTTTCCAATCCATTTAGAAAATAAATAAAAATTTTAAAAGTTTTTGTAAAATGTTGACAAACATACGACGACTTAAAACACAGAAATGGCCTGAGGATCAGAAAATAATCGCGCAAAAATATTATCGATCATCAAATGCATACAGATGTATGCGAGAAAATGTACAATTTAATTTGCCGTCAAAGTCTTCATTATTCCGTTAGCAACCGATAGCATATTTAAGCTCTGGTTTTAATGAAAATTAAAGCTATTTTAATGTTGGATAAAACTTATATAAAAACTGATTTGGTTTACAATACTTACTCCGATCAGATAGATGGTTTTGTAGATTTTGAAAATCAGCGAGAAAATATTATAGGAAAATTGATATATTTTTATGATGAGAGGAGTTTTTTCTAACCGGAAATATGCTTAAAGTTATTTCTTTCTCATAATGGTCTATTGGCTGATAAATTGTATTTAATTGTCCAGGATAACATGTCTATCGCACATTCCATATTTAATCATAAAAATCAAGAAATTGTTCATGCACCTCATTTTCCTAATACATTTGAAAAATATGGGTTAAATTAGCAACACAAATTTTCAGCACGAGTGTTGCAACAGGGATTGAAGCAGCGGTTCAACATAAAAAAATTAATTGGGAGATATGACTGCAGCGAATTTAACTTATAAATTTTTTGAACAATTTGATAAGTTATTTGACAATCTAAGTTCAAAAACAAAATGAAACAGCAGCAATTTTAAATCTTCTTACACAATTGATGGCGAAATAGATAAATTTATGATTTTAATGATAGATTACATTGCAAATACACTTGTAAATGCAAAAACTGTTTACTATAAGCTCGTTCGTTTGTGGTGAATTAACTGAATTGATATTGAGTTACTATTCCGATAATTGAGTTATTATTCACATAATTAAGCTACTGAAGTGAATTGGTCGTTCGTTTGCTACAATTCAGAAAAATGTCAAATTGTTAAAAAGTAATTGGGTTGCGTTATAAAATAATTAAAATTTAAAGTTACTCAATCATTTTCTTGGATTAATTATTTTTGTGTGTCACATTACATTTTCTCATTTGCAAATTCTTCGTGATTTCCGAAATTCACATATTCGATCAAATCGTCATCCATTATAACAGAAAAATAATTTAAAATTCTCTAAATATCCTGGCTTCTTCGATGCGTAAAACAAAATAATGTCAAAAAACAACAAAAACAATTATCTGAATTATCTATACAAGCAAAATTATTATTCAGATAAATCAGTAGCTCAATATTTTTAAGTGAAGTGAAGCATACCAAACGAACGGGCAAATCACTTCAGTTAATTCAGTAAATTCAGATAATTCAGTTAATTCACCACAAACGAACACACTTTATTTCAAGCTATGCATTGTGTGTTAATTTTTTTTTTTAAATCATCAGAGTAAGTCAATTTTTTTTTTTTTGTTTTATTTTAAAATCATAGTATGCATTGAGTGTTAATTTTTAAAATAAAAAAAAATAAAAATTAACTTACTCTGATTTAAAAAAAAAAATTACACTCAATGCATACTATGATTTTAAAATTAAAAAAAAAAATTAAAAATTCACTTAAGGTTCTATCACATCAAGCGCGGCGCGTCGGCGGCAAATTTAAATACATGTTTTTTTGCTAATGTAAAGATAGTAAGTCATAGCTTGGGCAAAAATATAAACTAGCGTAAAACGCTTCATTTTATACCATTTACTTAAAATTGTAATTTTTCTATTAAAAATATAAAGTTTGTAAATTTTTTTATGAATAATAATTTTATTTTTGTTCAAGCTATGATTTACTATCACTCACTAGATAAGCAAAACAACGTGTATTTAAATTTATTTAAATTTGCCGCCGACGCACCGCGCTTGATGATAGACCCTTTACTCTGATAATTTAAAAAAAAAAAAAATTAACACTCAAATGCATACTATGATTTTATAATAGGCGTTTTCGGAAATAGACCATGGGTAAATTCGCAGTAAATTTAGACCATTAAATTACACTATAATGGTGTAATTTAATGGTCTAAATTTACTGTGAATTTACTTAACGTCTATTTCCGAACTCGCCTAATAACCCAGCAAATTTTTTGTTGTTAGTAACACGTCTTGTGCTTGTCTTAGAGTAAGAAAAAATTATGAAATTACAAATGTTAAAAAGAGACAAATGTCATTGACATGAACAAGAAATGTTCTTGTGGTTGTTATGTGAGTGTTGCTCACAAAATGTACCTGACGCGACAAGCAACGCCCCTAGCGATGGAATTTTGAAATAATCGTAACATGTCTTTAGGTTGTCTGGTGGTTGTTACTTACAACATGTACGTGACGTCGCTCGCAATGCTTCTAGTGTTTGAATGTCTAAATAAACGTAACATGTCTTTAGGATGTCTTGTATTAGTCTTGGGTGAAGAATAATGGGAAAATTTAAATTAGAATTTCGGTCTAGTTATTTTATTTTTGTTTTTGTTTTTTGTGTTTAGTAAAACATATAATTTGCTGGGTAGCGGTTTATAACATAGACGTTTTGGTTGTGTGTGAATTGAGTTTTGCATTGTAATTTTTTTAAAGCAATTTTAGTTACAATAATTTTTATTTTAAGTTAAATTTGTAAACTTTAATTTGTTATTTTATGTAAGTATTACATTATAAGATTATTTTTTATTGCTGTTTGTAGGTACATATTGATATAGTGTAGTTTTATTTTCATTAGTCTATAAGGTTCTTTGTCAAATTTATAGAGGAAAGCTTTTCGTTCAACGATGCTTTATTTTCAGATGCATCTGATAAAGAATCAATTCCCGAATGCGAAGATTTAGGATCATCAAATAAAATCAATGTTCTTAAGGCAAAATTAATTAAGTGGATAATTTTACACAACATATCCGTAAATCCGGCTACAAATTTACTAAAAACTTTAAAATAATTCGGAATTAACCTTCCCAGATCGAAAGGCTCATTATTTCGCAGTACCAGTAATTACCAAAATATGTTTGTACCTCGTGAGGTTCCTCCTGGCGAATATATACATTTTGGAATTGAAAAATGTATCAACCGGTACAATTTAGATTTCTTAGCTAATTTGAAAGAAATTATTTGTGATTTTAATGTCGACGGGCTACCTGTGAACGCCAACCGTTTATTGTTGGAGCTTGAGTAGGAGATGGTCATCCAATATCAGTAGATATTTATTTGAAAGACTTTGTTGACGAAATTGTAAAATTGAAAAATGAGGGTATTTTGATTACCGAAAACTCTGTTAGAAAAGCCTTTATTTTGCGGGCTATTATTTGTGACGTCCCAGCAAAATCTTTTTGCAAATCTGTTTTGAATCACAACGCGTTGAAAGAGTGTCATGAATGTGACCAAACAGGCTTAAGAGTTTCAAATACTACGGTTTATAATGTAGTTTCAGGTAATATGAGAACCGATCATTCCTTCTTATTTCGATTAGATCCCAGACATCATCATAAAGAGGAATTAAATATTTTAGAAAAAGGTGGAATTAATATGGTTACGCAATTTCCGCTTGACGTAATGCATTTAGTTGATTTGGGAATATCAAAAAAAATGTTGATTCTGTTGTTAGAAGAAATAAAACCAGATTCTAAAAAAATAATGTCGGACTTATACGCATCGTATTCTAAATATATTCTGATGGAATTTTCTCGTAAACCACGAAATTTCAATGAAATTCCTAGATGGAAAGCGATTGCATTTAGATTTTTTATTCTATACGGATTTCTGCCACTTCTAAAAGGATTCGTTGATTCTAACATTTTTTATCATTTTTTATTAATGGTTAGCCTTCGGCTTTTATCAGATAAGATAAGTTTCCAAGAAAATATAAGTAACGCACAAATACTTTTGACTGAGTTTGTAGAGATTTATCCCCAAATTTATGGGTTGAAACATGTGAACTACGACGTGCACAGTATTCTACATTTGCCTAGCTGCGTAAGGTTGTACGGTACAATAGATGCATTTTCAGGGTATATTTATGAAAACATTTTACAAGAAATTAAAAAGATCATTAAAAAATCGCAAAATATTTTAAAACAATTGTATAATAGGATAAAAGAACGCGAATGTTTAAACCAAATAGTTTTAGAAAATAAATTTGAAAATATTGAACTGTTTGAAGATTGTAACCGATATAAATCTTATCAATACGATTCATTTACATTCAAGGCTAATTTTAGAGACAGCTTTGGTTCAATTCGCGATGAGACTAATGAATTCTAAACTATTCAGCATATTTTGAAGAACCGGTAAACTCTAAAGTAGACCTCGGCAAAATTGTTGTAAATGAGCTAGCCGAATACACTGAAACATTTTCGGTATCAAAAATTGTATCAAAGTACTGTCGATTGCCACTAAACATTTCCATAAACCAATTTATTTTTATGGCAGAAGGTTAATGAAATATAATAAATAAACTCTTATTCATAAAGGTTATAGGTAGTATTTTCTTTTTATTTAGATTCCTAAATTATTGAAATGTTCTTGAAACCAGCATCACCTCCTATGATTGTTGAAGACAGCCCCAGCACAATGCAACTGTTGTCACAAATGGGGCACGATACGCAAAAACGCTTATCGGCAAGACCATCACCCCAAATAAGAATGGTTCCTGGCCGAGTGGAACGCCTTTACCGTAATTTAATTGGAAGTTTTTATCGTTTATTTGCAGTGCCTAATTATTCAATTTACTTTAATTTCTTACTAGCGCAAACATCAACAACGTCAACTGGGAACAAAAATTCAGGTATATTAAGCTAAACTTTCAGCTGTTTGTAGCAATATATTTCTGTTTTTCTTTTTATATACATATGTATCTACTTCTTAGGGCTGACACACAAGGAATTGAATGCTTTATTGACAACCGAAGAAGAAAGCAATTCTCCACAGAAAAAATCTACACAAAAATCAAGTCCAAACTTTATAGGTAAAAATGTTACAGAAACTTAATATATTCATACGTTTTATTTCCAATCTTTTTAAAAAAAATGTGCAGATGTAAATGTTAAATCCTTATTTTGTTTATTAATGTAAAAAACACTGTTATAATAGGTATATCTAAATTGTTTCTGTAATTTTTTATTCAAAACCCAACGTTTCAACAGGACATTCCGATATTATCATATACAAAAACAAAACAATCTTGATACCCCTCTGAAAATGAAGAAATATCTCTTTGAAACGTTTGCAATTCAATAAAAAATAAAATAAATCTGTATAGCTGTATACACGCCAAAAACAACATTTTATTAGAAGTGGTTGTTTATTTAATAATCTTACATTATTTCAAAGAATTAAAAATTAATGTGTTATATTTTTTTTCTCTTCTCTAGTTACTCCAGAATTACGGTATATCAGCCGACAATTGTCGTCTTTAAAATTAGATATAAATCAAATATTAAAATATATCAAACCAACAAGTATAGATTAGGAATAGATTTACCAATGTCATCAAATGAAGATCTGGAAAAAATAGCATCTAAACTGACAGACGGGGATTTTTGTTTAAATTTGGTAGATAATATTTAACTATTATTTATAATTGGTTTGTGTGTCATTAATGTGCTTACTTTCAGACAAAACATTTATCTCCGTATCTGCCAATAGAGGGAAAACACCACTCAACTGGGTTGGCTAAAATAATGACAGATAAACTTTTATCTAATTATAATTGGGATGGAACCAATTTAAAGCTTCCTTTGAAAGGAATGAAATTGTTCAATACAATTCTATTTGGTAATATTTAAATTTCATTAATAATCGTTGTAATACCTATGTACAATAATAATAATATATTTTTATTTAATATTAGATGCCTGGAAAGTAAAATTTACCGCTTTTGGAGAATATGAAAGGAATACTAAAAAGCAAATTTTCGACGCACACAACCGCGAAAATAGAAGAAAAAGTCGATCCCGAATTTCATTAGATTAGAACTTAAAATTAAATATTTTTTTATACTAATTAGTCTTATCTTTATTGTATTTGATGGATAAAATGAATTTATTTTATATTACTGAAATGTTCCTACATAATAACAATACATACAGTCAGAAGCATTCAGATGTATACGGCTCATATTTAGAGGGAAATTTAAAGATAAAGTTAAAAACCAAACAGAAGATATCATATTTAAAATTTTATTTTTTATCAATAATGTTATCACATATACATACATATTTACTTCATATTTATGTATTTAAAAAAAAAAAAAAAGTAAGAAAAAAAAAAGTGTTTCGTTGATTTTAATTTGCCGTATACATCTGAATGTTTCTGACTGTATATTTAAAAACATATTAATAAATAACAATATATTTAAAATTAATAAAATTAAATACAAATGAGCTTTTATTTAATAACCACGCCTGGACATGTTACTATAGGCGGCGAATAAACGTACATATTACTAAAGACAACGGACAGACTCGTTATCAGAGACATCCTAATAACAAGTTACTAAAGACAACGAACAGACTTGTTATCAGAGACATCCTAACAACAAGTTACCAAAGACAACGAACAGACTTGTTATCAGAGACATCCTAACAACAAGTTACCAAAGACAACGAACAGACTTGTTACCGAAGACCACAATACATGTAGTTGTCTTTTACGTGTCTTCGGCTGGTTGTCAAGACAAGTTGCTAGGTCGTCTGGTGGTTGTCTTGCAAGACACGCTTGCTGCGAAAGTAAGTATATTTTATTTCTTTTGTTTTATTTAAAATCATAGTATGCATTGAGTGTTAATTTTTTATTTTTTTTAATCATCAGAGTAAGTGAATTTTGAATTTTTTTGTTATATTTTAAAATTATAGTATGCATTGAGTGTTAATTTTTAAAATAAAAAAAAATAAATTTCACTTACTCTGATGATTTAAAAAAAAATCAAAAAATTCAAAATTCACATAAGGTATAAACAAAACAAGAGCGTCGACGACGAGTGATGATGCCTGTCAAATTAAAATACACAGAAACCATATGATGCCAACAGAACCAATGTCGCTGACGACGACGACAATATCGCCGAACTTTTTTTAGAATCTATTTCTAATTTTATCGCCGGCGATACAATCTTGCCTACTGTTTTTTTATATTTTTAAGTAGAATACGATAGCTATCATATTATTAACCATTTTTTTCAATCAATTCTTTAATAAAACGGAAAATCTATACCCACCAACGTCTTCTTGGCAATATTAAATTATAACATTCATGTGCCAAAAACAAAAAATTTAGGTAATGTCGTTTGTTGTTATTTTTTTATCCCCATGCGCTGACGCTCTTGTTATGTTAACTACAGCGAAATCGCGGCGATATATTTTTTTTTATTCGTCGACGCTCGTCGTTGTCGCTTTTGTTCTGCTTATACCTTAACTCTGATGATTTAAAAAAAAAAAAAAATTAACACTCAATGCATACTATGATTTTATAATAAAGTAAGTATATTTTATTTCTTTTGTTTTATTTAAAATCATAGTATGCATTGAGTGTTAATTTTTTTTTTTTGTAAATCATCAGATTAAGTGAATTTTGAATTTCTTTTTTATTTTAAAATCACAGTATACATACATTGAGTGTTAATTTTAATTTTTTTTTAAATCATCAGAGTAAGTGAATTTTGCATTTTTTTTTTAAATTATAGTATGCATTGAGTGTTAATTTTTTTTTTTTAAATCATCAGATTAAGTGAATTTTGAATTTCTTTTTTATTTTAAAATCATAGTATACATTGAGTGTTAATTTTTATTTTTTTTTTAAATCATCAGAGTAAGTGAATTTTGAATTTTTTATTTTTATTTTAAAATCATAGTATGCATTGAGTGTTAGTTTTTTTTTTTTAAATCATAAGAGTAAGTGAATTTTGAAATTTTTACTTTTATTTTAAAATCATAGTATGCATTGAGTGTTAGTTTTTTTTTTAATCATCAGAGTAAATGAATTTTGAATTTTTTTTTTTTATTTTAAAATCATAGTATACTCGTACATTGAGTGTTAATTTTTATTTTTTTTAAATCATCAGAGTAAGTAGCTATATTTTATTTTAAAACCATAGTATGCATTGAGTGTTATTTTTTTTTTAAATCATCAGAGTAAGTGAATTTTGAATTTTATTTTTGTTATATTTTAAAATCATAGTATGCATTGAGTGTTAATTTTTTTTTTTAAATCATTAAAGTAAGTGAATTTTGTTTTTTTTTATTTTAAAATCATAGTATGCATTGTGTTTTAATTTTTTTTTTTTAAATCATCAGAGTAAGTGAATTTTGAATTTTTTTTTAATTTCTAAATCATAGTATGCAGTGAGTGTTAATTGTTTTTAAATCATAAGAGTAAGTGAATTCTGAATTTCTTTTTTGTTATAGGTATTTTAAAATCATAGTATGCATTGAGTGTTAGTTTTTTTTTTAAATCATCAGAGTAATTGAATTTTGAATTTTTTTTTACTTTAAAATCATAGTATGCATTGAGTGTTAATTTTTTTTTTTTAAATTATCAGAGTAAGTGAATTTTGAATTTTTTTTTATTTTAAAATCATAGTATGCATTGAGTGATATTTTTTTTTTTTAAATTATCAGAGTAAGTGAATTTTGAATTTTTTTTTTTATTTTAGAATCATAGCATGCATTGAGTGATAATTTTTTTTTTTTTAATTCATCAGAGTAAGTGAATTTTGTTTATTTTTTTATTTTAAAATCATAGTATGCATTGTGTTTTAATTTTTTTTTTTTAAATCATCAGAGTAAGTGAATTCTGAATTTCTTTTTTGTTATATTTTAAAATCATAGTATGCATTGAGTGTTAATTTTTTTTTCTTTAGATCATCAGAGTAATTGAATTTTGAATATTTTTTTTATTTTAAAATCATAGTATGCATTGAGTGATAATTTTTTTTTTTTTAAATCATCAGGACTGTGTTCATAAACTCTACATTGTAACAATATTGTTAACAATGACAGTTCTAAAGCGTTCATAAACCTTGATTGTAACCACAGCAACGTGCTTTGTATTGTTCATAAACCTAAACCAAAATTTCCCCTTATTGTTACAAACGTCATTTACAACTCTACTCACTACTGCCTTTCCAGCTGTCATTAAAAGAAACAATTATGGATTCTGATCGTATTGATCAATTTACGGATGAAAATAATTTATTCGATACAAATGAATACGTGAAATGAATATTGGTTCTTATTACATAATTAAATAATTATTTTTTTTATTATATGTATTTATGATAAAGAAGAAACAAAATTTTGCTAAACAAAGTTTGTTTTGGTAGCAAATTTGACGTTTGTAACAATATCGTTGTTAACTGCTATGTCATTTGTACAATGACAGTTGTAACAATTTGTTACAATGTAGAGTTCGTGAACGCACTCCAGAGTAAGTGAATTTTTTTTTTTTTTTTTTATTTTAAAATCATAGTATGCAGTGAGTGTTAATTTTTTTTAAATCATAAGAGTAAGTGAATTCTGAATTTCTTTTTTGTTATATTTTAAAATCATAGTATGCATTGAGTGTTAATTTTTTTTTCTTTAGATCATCAGAGTAATTGAATTTTGAATATTTTTTTTATTTTAAAATCATAGTATGCATTGAGTGATAATTTTTTTTTTTTTAAATCATCAGAGTAAGTGAATTTTTTTTTTTTTTTTTATTTTAAAATCATAGTATGTATTGATGGTGGATTGTATGGATAAGACTAGATAAAAAATTATCCGGGAGTATAGATTAATCTCCAATCACGGATTATTTTTTTCATCGATTGTATAAACAATGATAGATTATTTATGTATCCTTTATTTATTGCAGTTTTATAGCAGTTTTTTATTGACTGGCAACCCTTTTCCTTTGACGTTTATGTCTATTTTGTTTATACTTTTTTTTGATTTTATATTTTTGTTTGCATATTTATTTATTTTCGAGAATAAAATAAAAACATGTATATGCGTTTAATATATTATAAAATAATTGAATCTTTTATTATTATTTATAAGGATTATATTTTTATGTGTATATAGAAAACGGCATCAGTTTTTTTACAGGTTACTATAGAAAATAATAATTCAATTTCTTCAATACTTATTTTTCTTTTTCGGGAATCCATTTTATTGTATTGTTTCATTTCCTCCTTTGTTATAACAATAACTAAGTATTCGGCTTGAAATTTTATTAAATAGTCAAAACGGAATCTTAATTAAAACATATACCATACAAAGTTTTGAAACTTCAAAAAACAACAACAAAAATATATATCCTCTGATTTAGGCAATAAAAACAGAAGATAGAAACAGAGGATAAAAAAGAATCCGCAGATGAATCCACCGATTAATCGTCGTTCATACAATGAAAATCGGTGGATTAATCATCTTATTCTGATCCATACAATCCACCCTGAGTGTTATTTTTTTTAAATTATCAAAGTAAGTGAATTTTGAATTTTTTTTGTTTTATTTTAAAATCATAGTATGCATTGAGTGTTAATTATTTTTTGTTTCAACAAGTGACATCGGATAAGATTCCTCTGAGTTCTGAATCTTTATTCTTTAGAACAAGAGTCACCATCTTCATCAGATATTTCTGATTTTTTTTTTAATTGAGATGTTCCGCTTGAAAAAGATCCATACGATATTTCATATAGGATACGTTGCTTGTAAAATAATCCTAGAAATAATTTTATTAAAAATGATGTGGAATCCCCTTCTAAATATGGTGGAGTTTAATGTTGGAAAGCTTAAAGCACCAACTGACAATTTGTTTACTATTTCTGAAGAGCAAAGTGCACGACGTCGTAACAAGAAATTTTATATAGAAAATATTGAAAACTCATCAATGTGTTATAAAGTATATCAATTTTAATTGTTTTTTTTTAAATAAAATGTTTTATTTAAGTTTGTTGTTTAATATATTTATAATTTTAATTTATTTAAGCATGAAGGGCGAAAACACATTCGCGCACGATAAAACAATTTCTTTACTTTTGTGTGACAAGAAATTTTGCTAACATTAGCATAATTAAATTTTTTAAATAACTTTTTATTACGTCTAAACCTCTCCTATTGAGTGATTTGACAATTGTGTCAAAGGATTGCTTAGCTTGTATTATTTCTAAAGTAGGTTTTGATAGACCACCTTCACTTAGAGGGCCGGCCTGGTACCGGTCCGAACGGTGCAACTGCAAAGGGCCTCGCGCTTCAAGAAGGCCTCGCGCAAAAATTCCGCAAAATATTTTTATTAAATTTATTCCTTGCCTAAAAATTTTTAATTTTTGCAATCATGTATATTATTAAAAATACAAACTTAAACTAAACAAAATAATTTATAAAAGAAACTTTAAAAAAAAATGTTATAAAAAATATTTTTATTTAGTACACACATTTGTATTATGTACTTGTACGTATATATTAGAAAATTTAAAGCTTCCATTAAATTTGAAATATTTTGTTTAGACTCTTGGTGCTCCTCTAAGTTTAATTAGGTAAAGCTTTCAACTTTTTTGGTATTCTTCAGAAAGTGTATACAATATTTTCTACTTCGACGGCACGATGGGATCTCTTAATAAAATATGTAAAATATCTAACAACGAAACCTCTTACAGACTTCTGATGGGAATGGCGTAACGACAGTGTCAAAGCTAAATATCTACAACTTTGAAAAATTGTAGATGCTTTGACTGAGTTTGGAAATACCGTAATTGACAAAACACAAAATGTTGTCAATATTTAACCAGTTTATGAGTTCCTTGTAAGCTTTACGATTTTGTACGATTTGTTAAGTAAAGTTGGTTTCGTCAGTAAAATATTGCAAATCTCGACAATGCAAATAGATTTGGCAATAAAAAAAGTAATCATAGTATATAAAGTCATCTGATATACTTATCCGTGATGTAAGTCTACGTTATTTAAATGTGTTAATTGCATTAGAAACTCAAGACCATGTTCGAATCATGCCGCGTCGGATAAATCTTGCCCAGTCTATATAAGAGGTGTACATTATTTGAAGGAAAAGATTGATTATAACAATGAGGAGGTAATCTAAAATTAAATCATATTTTGATATCTTGTTTCTAATTGTGGGAAGTAACTCTTTATTTTCTATGTTAATATTCTTAATAATTATCTGGGTTAAAATGTTTGTTAGTAATAATGTTGCTTATGTCGATTGTGTAATATAAGGAATTTCAGTAAAAAGTTCAAACAAATTTGGAACTATAAAATTGATAAACTAGTTGTGTACCCCGAAAAAATGTCATTAATAAATGACCTATACTGCACCGTGGTTAAATTCATATAGCGGGTGATTTTTTTAACCTGATACGCTCAAATATCTCGGAAAATAAGCACTCCACGAAAAAAAAGGGTCAAGATCAAATTTAATTATTCCGCGGGGGAAATACATTAGTATTAAAATTAGTGCCCCTCCCTTTTCTTGTAGGTGGGGCGGGGGTAACTTTTAAACTAAAATAGGAACGAACCCCTATTTTTTATTGCAGATTCGGATTCTACGGCTAAAAATACGTAGGATTTGACTTAAACATTTTTATAGATTCATGATAGATGGCGCTGTAATTGACGATATACAATTTTTTTCGATTTCTCCTACTGAGAACCTATGCAAACGATTCTGCAATACGTCTGCAATAAAAATATCATGGCTTCATTGTAAATACTCGAAGTTAGTTTTAAACAATTTGTATTTCTTAAATTTTCAATTACTGAAAAATGGCTTGTCATTATCGTAACCCAGCAACATGCGATTAAATCCGCTTTCAAAATAGGCATGCCTTTAGTTAACATTAAGATAAAGATTGACGAAGAAGTATTGGAAAAAGTTAGTACCTTTAAATACCTAGTGATGATCATAGATAGCAAACTTAACTGGATCTCGCATATTGAATCACTGGAAAAAAAAATTTGCCAACTTTTAGGTGCATTAAAAAAAAGAACTATTTGTGCTAAATGTCGTTAATTCGCGTATGTAAAAAATTTTTCAAAAACAGATTTAACAAATCAAAATTAATTTTTTATGTAGTATTTTATTGACTAATTAATAATATCTATATAAAAACAAACCTGCTTTGTCCTCGATGTTAATGCAATTAAAAAAATATGTTTTCCAAACAATACAATAATCGATAAAATATTTAAAAATACAAAATTATAAAGTAAACATCGAAAAAATTCTAAATTAGGCACCCTCGGCGATTTTATATACGTAGCTCAACGAAAGAATAAAATTCAGATACTTGGTTTATTTGTTTAGCCCAGCGGCTGTTTCGTCATGGCCAAAAAGCCAATTATTATTGAATTAGATACAAAATTAATTTTGATATCCATGTAATCAATAAAAATATATAAATTAAAACGTTAATTGATAATCGCTGTAAAACATAAACTGGAAAAATGAAGAAGGGACTGGAAAAATGTTTGTATTCGTATTAGAAAATTTAAACTTTCGCTTTTGTTAAAAAAAAAACAAGATAATGTACAAAGAAGTATTCAGCAAACCACACTTTATATACAATAACTTTACACAGTATCGGAAAAAGAAGCACGAAGCGAAAAAAAAATGATTGTTGAATACCAAATAAGGAAATCAAGCGAAATTCTATAACACTCGTATATTACTGTTATCATTTTTCTTATTTCCACTAAATTGAAAACAAAACAAAAATAGTAACCAAATAATTTTCTTTATTATTTGGAAAACTTTTTCGTTTTTTTTTGTCGATGGCAAATAATACAAAAATGTGTTATTATTAATTTCATTGTATTTCTAGAAAAATACCGAGCGCAAAAAGCTTGACGCAAAAACAATGTTTTGTTGTTGTTGTGCATTTTATTTTATTTTTAAATTCCTATTGAATTTTGATAGAAAGCAGCTTTTTGTTTTGCCACATTGTTACGACAATGCTGCTTTATACTCACTGCACAACAATATCTAAAAATCAATAGTCGTCAAATTTAATAATGAAATTTTGTATATAGTTTAGAGATGGAAAAAGTTTTTTTTTTCGCTGCTGTTTTGTGTTTTTTATTTTTTATTATTGAAACCTAAAACTAAGGCTTGAGTATGATGTATGTATGCGTCAATAATAATAGCGAATGAATATTCGTTAAATATATAAAAGCACCAATAAAATGTGTTGATTTAATTTTATTTTTAGGAAAACTTATTTTTAGATCTTACATATTAAACGGATCAACAGTATTTTCTTGACCACAAAAAAAAAAAAAAAAAAAAAAAACGAAAATCTAAAACTCATTCGTGTAGGAGGACAGCAATTAAGGTGTATTTACGACAAAGTTAAAAATACATTTGGGATAATATTTAAGGTAAAATTGTTTTGTTTGCCCACGCGCTCAAAGGTATAAAAATGGTTAGACATTAAAATAATTCTCTACGCGTGTGAAAGCAACAGAAAGTGATGTCTGACGAGTTATTGTTTACCGTACCAGACTACATTGACGTAATTGTAATTTCTGATGAGGGAATAATATAAAAAGTTCAAAGAAAGCTCCATTTTAACATGTTATGAAGAATATTTGCCTCTGATGTAGCAATCAATCTAAATCGATTTAAAAGGTAAAACTTTATATTCCTAGAAATTTCGATTTTTTTTTTTTTTTAATATTAGAACGAGATAAAAAATGTTTAATATAATGTTTCTCACAAAAAGCATTCAAATTCTGGAAATGTTCTGGAACGTACGACTGTATGCCCGATTATGATGAAATTTGACATTGGCGATGGTAATGGGATTTTAAAATGATTTTTGGACCAAGCTCTTGAATGTGGTCAATTAAGGTGAAACTCGCCATTAGGGTGCAGCAGGCTTAGTAGAGCTGGGAGATATACAAAAAGAAATGTTATGTGACAAGAAGGTGGGATTTGGTAAGAAATGATAATTCACGTTAATTCTGATTTTATATTGTTTGTGTTTTATTATTTTGGTATTTTCGAATGGCCCACTGCGATGCCCCGTCCAGTCTGAAGTACTGAGTAAAGAATTATATCGGCCAATTCTCACGTTGCTCACATAATATTGTGATCTGAGCAAACGACACAAATTTTCAGAAAATAAATTTTTAAACATTGTGGATGCTCCTGAATGGAGTAAATAAAATTCTTAAGGATTTGCAATTGTATACTTGATCTAAATCGAAACTACTAAAGAATTAAAGCATTTTTACCTTATTTATCGTAATTAATACTCGTTCTTAAACCATTGGTAAGTATTATTTTTAACATTAAAATTTTTCAGATCAAGGTATCCATTCCGTACTTACAAAAGTGTTAAATGTCCTCAGCATGGGCTTAGGAAGGGAACTATAGTCGCTTCCTTATCGTCTTCAGGCTTTTTACATATTCTGAAGTCATTTACTTTCAGACCAAGCTTTCCCACTTGTTCTCCAAAAATTCAGTGGCCTGTGAGTATCCCTTTATTCTTAATTTACTTGTATACACGGAGATTAATTTATATAAACGCCCGAAGTTTGCTTTTGGCAAAACTTGTCTCCTACGCTACATTTAGTGCTAGTTTAAGCGCTGTAATAGTCCTTCCAAAACTTGCTTTTTTCGTTGCAGCTGGAGAATGACACGGTACCTAGCCAGGTTCCATCGACTTTCAGTTGCCTTTGATTTCTGAGTGACCAGGGACTCACATTTTCTGGATGCATATATGCTCGTCCTTATCATTGTGAGATGAGTGACACAACAACGTTATCCTTGACGTCAGAGAAATTGATTCAAGCAAAAAAATCAAGGAGACAGATGATCCGAAATGTTGATATTCAATTCATCATACTCCACTCCAGCCAGTTGCGGATTCTGGTTTAATTTCCACGCAAGCAATCAATGTGTTTTTAGAAATTTTAACTCATTTACAAATTGATTTGGGTACATACTTTAAAATACATTTTTAATTTTTCCGATGTTAATATTTTTCAAAAAGAGAGATCGCGGGACGATCAAGATACAAAATTATTTCTCGTGGTAAAAAAAACATCAACAAACAGTGCAATATTTTTTATGCATTCTGCTATAAAACTTGTTTTGTTGTCTGTATTAAATCAATAAGATTCTTTGGGTTTTTACACAATATATAGACACAATATATTAATAATAATGGCATTCACAACATTTACGACTTGTCAATCAGAAAAAATGAAGCCAGTCATTTATAATATCTACCAAAAAAGTAGAAATATCAAAATCCCCCCCGTATTTTAACCCGAGAGTCAATACAAAATGTATTGACTCTAAAAAATGAAAACCTTTCCTTGCGCTTTCTGTGTAGTAGTTTGGTTTCGTACTGATAATCTTAAAAAAAAAAGTTCGATCAGGTAGCTACGGCAAACTACAAAAATACAATTCCAACTTCATACATTAAGTATGAGGCAAGAACGTAGTGACTTAGCGAATTATAAATTAACTAAATCAAAAAAAACTCAAGGAAAGCTTTTCATTTCTGTGTGTTTCATGGAAAGGCTTTCATTTCGGGTTAAAGTAAGGGGGGGGGGGGGATTTTGATATTTGTACTTTTTTGGTAGATATATTATAAATGGCTGGCCTCTTCATTTTTTCTGATTAACAAGTCGGAAATGTTGTGAATGCCATTATTATTAATATATTGTGTCTATAAAAAGCCGAAAGGAATCTTATTAAAACTTGTTTTCTGATAACCTTGTTACTTGAACCCTGCCGCATAGTTGATAAAGGCATTACTGGAAGGCTAATTAGAACAGATTAAGTTTTTTTTAATGTAGCGTTACTTTTCTAATGGATTTAATCTCCTTAAAAGGAATAGTAATACTGCATTACAAATACAACACCCAAACATGGCAAATCTATTCTTGTCACCACAACAAAGGCTTATATTAACCGATTTTTACAGACTATTTCCAATTAATACCGAATTATTTATTAAATCAACACAATAATTCGACCTATACTGCACTTAAATTACCCAGCCAATTGTAGTTAATTGTAATCCATCCAAATCACGCTTCCGCCAACATTTATACATCTCTCTTATTTCGAGTTTAAATTCAAAGCCAAACATGATTACATATATAGTAAGCACAGCGGGAACTCAACAAATCCTGCAAAATTCCGTTTTATTGCAATTTCGAGAAAATTCTTGAAACTTAAGCAAATCGGTTTCCGGATTTAGATGAATTTACATATTTTTAAAAATACTGTTTAACGTTCATAAATGAAACAATTGTATTATGAGGGATTATTCAACTTCCTGAATTTTGAAGTTATGTTGTTTCATATTATGGACTTACAGATACATTGGGATTTTCAAAATTTTATGTGATTTTGCGAGTTTTTAAGCATAATCGACGTTTGTTTCCCGTTGAGTTTTATAGATTTTTCGTTATTATTTAATTAAGATATTCGATATTATTCGAGTTCAGTTTGGTTGAAATAAATTCGTTGAAATTCGAGATTTTGAGGGTTTTTTAATAATAAACTTATTTTCAAGTTAATATTTCTGAAAAATTCCAAGAGAATTTAATCCCGTTTCGAACTGATGAACTTAAGATTATGAAAAAATCAATCCTTCTCATCAGGCTGTGGCGACTGGACTGCTTATACCACAATTTTCATTCTATATATACAGGCCAAGATGAGGTCATAAGTTCATCAGAAACTGGATTAAATTCTCTTTCATTTTGTCATTAATATTAACTTCAAAATAAATTTAGTGAAATACTTTATAGGCCTGTCTCTATTCATGGGGTGTTGAATGATTTGATTATGATTGTAAATAATACTAATATACTTCTACATGTTAATCACATTAAAATGATCGTTATGATCTGGTTGCAAATTTGGTAGTTACATGTATTAGAGAATTAATTCAAGATTCGGAGAAAAACGTTAAGTTTGCTTATAAATAATAATTTTTTGATAATCTAGATAGATATCGATACCATAGAAGTGGTTTGTCTATATTTTGAATTTCCACAATAATGTCCTGGGAAATGGTGTTCTAAAAGATTGCAGCAGCACCAGAAATTTCAACTATTAATTGATTGATTGATCAGAATGTACGACCAAGCCTAAGCAAGACTCCCGGATGACACCGCGCCCTCCGTACACCCTCTATACACACAACAAGACCGAACGAAAGAAAAGGTATGTGCATTAAAGGTATGTTAGCATTAAGTAGTCGACAAAGACAACACAATTTGTTGTAATACAGCGCCCCTCTGTTGTAAACCGCAAAATCTGAAAAGCCTTAAATTAAATTAATTATTTTGTGTCTCCACTATTTTTCCCATCGGCGGTTGGGCGAGATTTCGTTCCATCATCATGTTCCCAAGCGGTCACCCAAATTTGTACTAACCGTAGTAAATATTGCTTGCCATTGTTGTTGAAGTTATTGCGTCTGTTCTCTCTTATCTACTCGCCCCCCCCCCCCCCCCCCCCCACCAGAAAACTCAACTATTAATGATAAAGAATACGTTTCTGACATTTTAATTTTGTGATTATCACAAACTGTAAAAGTGGACATCAGTCCTAAATCGTATTTCGTAGACAAACGACATACTATATTTTGGCAGCGCATAAAATTTTTTTTTTCGTACACAAATTTTTAAATTTTTTTCTTCAAATTTTGTGCTTTTTATGTGAAAATATTGTATAGTGAATAAGTGACATCTAGTAACAAAAGAAGCGTACACGGTTTATACCAAAAGTAGCTGTACACTTCGTGTACGGTAACTGCCTGCGGGCGGGACGCCGGAAATGTCAGAAAACAGGTTTGCAACCCATCGTAGACTCGAGGGGATTTGCAAAACTGGAGGAAAACAAAAACAAAAGGCGTAGGTATTTCTTCGAGGAGAGTAAAGCGGCGCAAAAATATTTAGTAATAAAATGGATTGACGATGCACAAAAAAGCTTCAATGGAGTATCGCCGTGTCTGATCGAGAAAGGTTTGTCGAAATAGAGAAGAAGGATACCAACAATTGATGAGGGCTGGTGAAATTGGCAGAGATGCCTATTAAAGTGGAGGAACACAAGTTCCTAAATTTAAGCAAAGGCGTTATAATACAGTCGCGACTTAATGATGGTAAACGAGGAAGAAATTACCAAGGAACTGGAGAGCCAAAAGGTGATCAAAGTCGAGCGTATCAAAAGAAAAGTTGAGAATGAGCTGAAAGACACCCCACTGCATATTCTTACCTTTAATATGACCGAATTACCAGAGTTCATTAGAGCCGGATTCCTGAGGTTGGATGTGCGAACATATTTTCCAAATCCAATGAGGTGCCACACGTGTCAACGTTATGGACATACAAGATGCGAGAGGGTACCGGTATGCCCTAAACGTGCAAATTGCATACCCCATTGCATTGTGTCCTATCTTCCAAATGGAAAAGGCAATTATTAAAATAAAGACGATGGATAGGATTACTTACTTGAGAGCAAAAGAAGTCTATTTTCGAGAAAATGCCAATACTACTGGAGCAACGACTAACGGACAAACAAAACAATTATTTAGCGATGTACTACGACAAAGCGCAGAAACCCGAACAAACATTAACTAAGGCAACACCCATCAAATTAATAACAAAAATAATTCGAATCACAACAGCATTAATAGAAATATTAGCAGCAATAATAATCAAAACATTAATAGCAACAACAATAACAATTATAATGAAACAGCTAATAATATGAATCAAAATAAAATTAATAACAACAACAACACAATCAGTAAAAAATCGAACGAGGAAACAAAGAAACAACAAACAGTAACAACAGAAAGAACAGAGATACAGGAACAAACAACAAGCAGTGTAGCAGCCGCAAACAGGGTAGCCGGAGCAACTGCACAAACAAGACGATACTCAGTTTTAAATCCAAATGAGTTAAGGATAGCGCGACAGGATGAGAGGATGGATGAATGAGGGGGAGTCAAAATCCTTCAATGACAGAGCGAATGGTAAGATCCAATGAATGTATGAGATTTGGTCAGATAAATATCCAAAGCATATATGCCAAGAGTGATATGCTGCGGAGTTAGTTGGTCAACAATGATGTGAATGAAATACTTTTAAGTGAGACATGGGAGCGTGAGCACAAGACGTTTCGAGTGAATGGTACAATTTTCTATATAAACCTAGGGCCGATGGCTTCGGCGGAGTAGCAATATTGGCACGAGCCAATATCATGCTGACGAATATGGGGGTCCCTGATTTCGAACACATCGAGGGCATCGCTGCCAAAATTAGTAATCTGGATAGAAATTTGTTAATTGTAAGTGTATATGTAGCTCCAATTAGAAATGTGAGTGATAGAGATAAAGGCCTGAGGGATTTTAAAAAATTGTTTGACTGGGTGCATGGAAAAAGTGACATGATTCTGGGGGGTGATATGAATGCACATTTGCGTGTTTGGGAGTGTGAAAGGAATGATGCTTGGGGAAATTTGTTGGCTGATCTCGTTCTGGATTCCGATCCCGTGATTCTGAACGATGGAAGGCCAACAAAGATGGCGTATCTTGGGGCCTCAGCCAGTGCGATAGATATTACTTTAGTGTCTAGCGGACTGTCGGTCCAAGTCACTTGAAATGTAACAGATGAGAATTTGGGTAGTGATCATTTTATGATCAATGCGTGTTTAGGTGGTGTAAATGTAGATATTGAGAAAAAGGTCTTGCTGAATAGTAAGAAATGGGTCGAACGTATGAATGAGATTCTCATAACGAATGAAGTAAATGAGGCAAACCAACTTGAGTGTGAAATAGAGAGAGTGAATGAAATGTGCGGTGTTGAAATAAGAGCAAATGAAGTTAAAGTAAATGGTTGGTGGAATAATGAGATTAAGTATTGGTATGAAAGGGAACGGATAGCTTTGCGTGAATTCAACAGGTATATTTGTCGTGAGTGTAGACGAAATTATGGATGGGTAAAAGGAAGATTGAAAAAGGCTATCCGTAGAGCAAAAAGGAGAATTTGGCGGAACTATGTGTCAGAAATGACACATAGAACTACAACTAAGGATGTATGGAATAAATTTAATAGAGTGAGAGGTAAAAGGAGGAATGAAAGAAATGCTGTAATGGATGACCCCGAAAAGGTAAATCAATTCTTACAAATGATGACGGATGTGCAGAATAATTTAAATTTGAGTGAAATATGTGTACAATTTGAATGGAAGGAGTTCCTGAGGGTTTTAGAAACGGCCAAATCTACGACCCCAGGAATAAATAGAGTGAGTTATAAAACGATTGGGCTATTGAGCATTGAAGCAAAGAAAACTTTGCTTCGAATTCTCAATAGAGTATGGATGAGTATTCAGATACTGGAAAGATGGAAGGAATGCAGAGCGGTTCCAATTCCCAAAAGGGATCGCGACACAAATCTGGTAATAAACTACAGAGGAATATGTATGTTGAATGTTTTTATTAAAATGGTAAATGGGGTGCTGAAAGGCAGGTTCGAAAAGTTTATGAATGAAAATAGTTTATTGCCAGAGACCACTTTTGATTTCCGTCGTAACCACTCTGCAAACGAATGTGTGGAAAAATTTGTGTGGAAAGTACGAAAGGAAAAAAGTTTGTTTTGGCGGTATTTCTGGGTATTGAAAGAGCGTATGATTATGTGGTTCCAGGGAAATTATATCAGGTTCTCTTGAACCTGGGATTTCCTTGGAAAATTTGTAAATGGGTTTATGAGTTTATGAGTGAGCGAAAGTTTGTTTTGTGTGGAAGGGGTTACCGATTTGGGGGAGCGGTGAACATTGGACTCCCACAAGGGAGCAAAATTGACTCTCTTCAATCTGTATACGAGCTCGATACATAGGTATAATTCTCCCGACAAAGTCATCTTGCAATTTGCAGATGATTTTGTCCTAATTGGCAAAGGCAAAACAATCGGCGAGGCCCTAAATCGAGCTCAGGAATGTGTGCTTCAGGTAACACAATGTTTGAATGATTTAAATCTGCGTGTGAATTCGAGAAAATGTAATAGTAGGGCATTTAGAACGAATCAAAGAATTGATGTGCGAATTTATGATGAGACAATTGAGCATTCAAGATTGACTAGGTATTTGGGAGTCTGGATCGACAATCGATTGAGTTTTAAAGTGCACATGCAAAAATTAACCGATAATTGTAAGAGCAGATTAAATGTGATCAAAAGGGTGAGTAAACCAAAATGGGGAGCCCACCCTAGTGTGACTGATATGCTGCGAAAGGCGCTAGTGTCTTCCAAAATTGCTTATGGGATGAGTGTGTATGGTGATGGATCTAAGGTCGGGTTTGAGAAGTTAATGAAAGTAGAGAATGCATGTGCTAGAATGGTATTGGGGGCGATTAATTCTACCCCAATACACACTCTGTGGTCTGAATTAGGTGATTCACCTCTCGAGGGAATGGATCACGCGTGCGAGAGACTGTGCGAATGTTGACCAAAGACAATGTGTTAGAGAATGAGATAAAAGCAAGATTGGACGGTCGAAAATAATGGCGGAAAATATGAATATATTTTCCAAAATTAGACAAGTGGGTCCAAAAGTTCCTCCCGAAAATCTTGCTGTGTGCTTGAATTTTGGAGTCATAACAAAAGCGATGATGAATGAGTTATCGGTGAAGAAAGAATTTCGAAGAATGCAAATGAATTATTTTGCAAATGTGGAAGTATATACAGATGCAAGTGTTAATGAGGATCGAGTGGGTGTGGGAATTTACATTCCAGCAATGAAAAAAGAGAAAATGTTAAGGTTAAATAGTAGCATCTGTATAATGAATGCGGAATTGATTGGAATTATGGAAGGAATCAAGTTGGCAATGAATGAAGGGAGGAGGAGGGTAGTTCTATTCTCCGATTCCCTAAGCGGATTAGAGTTAATAAAACAAGGAGGGGGTACTCAGGGCAGTGTGTTTGTAGAAATAATGTATGAGTACCTCCAATCTTGTGGGAGTGAGGTGATTCTGCAATAGATACCTTCACACCTACAGATTAAAAGTAATGAAAGTGCCGATATGCTTGCTAAAAGGGGTTGTATGCTTGAGGAGATAACAGATTATTAATTCATGGATGCAAGAGATGTACTTCGTATGTTTCAGAATAATCTGTCGAGAAAATGGGAGAATGAATTTATGGAAAAGAGTAGGGTGAAAGGAAAGAAGTACTTTGAATTATGTAGTGCTACTTTGAAATTGTAAATTTTTGAAATTGGGCCATTTTGGCTCCTTTTTTGGAGTTAGTGCAAAATAAAAAAAATAAAAAAAAGTGGACATATCACTTTTGTGCTTTTAAAGTATCAAGATATTTGAATAGCATTAAATTGTCTTGCATTTAACTAATTCAAAATTATCAACGTTATTTGAAATTTTATAAATTTCGACATTATTCGATAGTTTGAATATTATTACTCAGAGAAATTATATTATTGAGGAGACGTTCTTGAAATTTAAGATGTTGTTCTATAGGTCTACGGCTAGAAAATTCTGAAGCACCCTAGTCAACTAACTATCCCATAATCATTGATCCAAAAGTATTGCTAACGAAGTTAATTCTCGATGACATTCATAAGAAGAACAAACATTCCGGGCCATCGTTTCTGCTTTTAATTACAAAGCAAAGTTATTGGATACCTAGTGGTCGAAGTCAAATTTAAATCCCAGATAAAAAACCAAATCATGAGTAACCTAACAACCTGTCGAGTAGAAATAATTCGCCCATT
Source organism: Tipula helvola (assembly GCA_963556165.1). Classification (NCBI taxonomy): domain Eukaryota; kingdom Metazoa; phylum Arthropoda; class Insecta; order Diptera; family Tipulidae; genus Tipula; species Tipula helvola. Next base: position 33,493,219 of record OY744481.1, read on the forward strand.
TTTAAAAGTCAGTGTAGACTATGCAGGACCAATTCCTACACATCTGTAAAAAGGACGATACCAAAAGACATGTACAAAGTTTTTATGTTTGTTCATATGTCTTAGCACCAACGACTAAAGCTATTGTTCAGCACCAAAGCTATTTGTTGCCAGACGTGAGATTTGCCAAGAAATCTATAGTGACACCGGCACTAATTTCGTCGGTGCCAAGAGTCAATTAAGGCAAACCTTTAATAATTTTATTTCCGCTTATTCCTCCAGTGGCACTATTCTGGTTTTCCCGGGGAATTGCGAATTGGGAATTGTTTTATTGTCAGTTTTTAGTGTATTTTGGTTTTCTTATTTCCAAAGCATACTAGATTTTGGGGAAACATAGTTCGATTTCATAGCAATTTTGTTGTTTATTTTTCCCTAAAAATTTGGCTGGGAATTATTTTTCCCAAAACATGAACCAAATGCCAATCGCTCAGTATGCTTTCGAAAAAAGAAAACCAATATACACTAAAAACTGACTATAAAACAATTCCCAATTCGTAATTCCCCGGGAAAACCAGAATAGTGCCACAGGTAGTAAATGTTTGGTAGCAACCGAAAATCAGGAAGAAAAAAATAAAATAATATTTTTGCTTCGACATACAACGTATTTATTACACACAATTTTTATGCTACACTATTCAATACACTATACATAATAACTATAATCACTAATTCTCTGGTTTTACATGATGATTAGATGGCCAAAATTCCAAAGGTTCGCGCAATACGAAGCGAAACTGTAGTTCAATATTTATGTAATCTAACCTGAAATAAAAAACAAAATTTGATTAATATTTACTTTATTTTATACAAACTATTGTAATTTATACTTATCTTTAAATTAAAAGCTGTATCTCCTTTAGAACGATTGTAACCTGTAAGATAAATGTTAATTCAATTCATTTAATATTAATTATAAACAATTTTATGTACAAATTTATGCAAATAATTACCTTAGCTGTGTTGACAATTTATGTTTTGACATATTGTTCAAATGATTAGAAGAAAATAGTACTAGATTAGCTGTACTAAAAAAAATGTAACTCAATTTGTAGAGGTAAAGTAAAATAAAATGAACAGAACGCTCGACGGAAAAAATGGGAATGAAGTAATGAAGAAACAATCAGTGTACGTCGAGATTTTACTATGTGCACACGTGATGCACAATCAATTGCCTTATAATTAAAAGTAAAATTAAATAAAATTAAAATAAAACAAAAAGTTACAATCCACTAAATTAGTTTTTTATTTTTCTAAATATTATTGTGAAAATTGTAAGGCGTTGGTTGTGTAACGCAAATAGTTTTTGGTCCTTCGAGCCGGATCGGGCGAAATTTAATTATAAAAAAACACGCGATCAGTGTCACATAGCGGTAGTGGAACGAGGTGACACCATTTTCAAAAGGAAGTTCGAAAAGGCGTGAATAATTAAATCAGTCATGTACAGTCACCAAGCGAATGGGCGAGTAAAATCAAAACTCGAACGAATAAGAATTATTTAATTGGATTGTGCTGTGCTATACAATTTATAGACGAATTCAAGTATAAAGCAAAAGTGATTGGGTGTGCTTTACAGCACAATTCTCGTTAAGTTCCAGTAACAAGTGAGGGTGATTTAGTTGAATTGGTTTGTGCTGTGCTGCACAATTTATAAACGAATTCAAGTAGCAAGTGAGGGTGATTTAGTCAATTAGATGTGCTGTACAGGACAATTTACGTCGAATTGCAGCAAGACAAAGGTGAATTATTCAAATTTGGTGTGCCGTACAGCACAAATTTACGTCGAATAACAATAAAGCAAAGTGATTTAGTTCAATCAGCACGATTTACATCAATTTACAATAAAGCAAAAGTGATTTGGTTCAACTGGGGGTGCCGTACAGCACGATTGTTACAGCCGTCGAATTATATATTTATCTGCTCTGAAATTTACCAGTTTACATCATCTGTTGTTCAACGTACTAATTGGAATATTTGACCCATCCCAATCATTTTAATATTTATATAGATCAGTAAACCAGAATTTGTTTTTGGTTCAAATAATATTTTTTGTTTATTACGAGGATGAGTCATGGCTATGATCGATTTTGCAATAAATTTTGGGATTCTCTGTATGCAAATGCAATATTAATTTGAAGATATGTAGTATATAAGCATTATGTATTTAGCACGATCATATGACAAATACAAATATTTTGTGTTTTTTTTTTTTTTGGTATATACAAGAACGAGTACCTATGTACTATAATACTTTTGAATAGTTAATAAGTATGTTCGAGTGTAGCAAGAATGAGGGGTAATGATGAAGTACATGATTTAAAAATATCGGACGATGCTTATGTACATGCTTATATACAATAAATCTTTGTGTTTTTTTGCAATATCATATTTGAAATTCCAAACGAAATTTCATATTACGTGAAGCAATCGTGCCGAGTAAAAGTGAATAATTTACCCGTGATTTTTTTTTTCTTTAACTAAACACTATGTGGTAGGTTCTAGTTGTAATTTTTTGTGATTTTCTCGCTAAATTAATCTTTTATACATATTATATGGTGACATGTTTTGTTTCATATACATAGGTGAATATCTTGTGAAATATTCAGATATGCTGAAAAAAAAGCTTTAAGAAATTAATTCTAAAGGAAGCGAAAAGTTGTCATATATTAAATCGAGTTTGAACTCCGGGTGATTCTCGGAGGTTGAGCTCCATCGAGGGAGTGACATTGTGACATTGAACTCCAGGTTGATTCTTGGTGGTTGAATTCCAGCGAGGGAGTGTCAATCACCAATTAAGTAGCACGTAAGTAAAACCAGTGAATTAACGTATGTAAAATTAGTATAGCATGTCCATAGTGTAGCAAATATCGCGCGTTGTTAATTAGTACGTTTGTAATCGGGAAATTGCGAGTTAACCAATTTTAAGCCTAAAGAGCTTTCTTGATTTCGTTGTGTTGCATTCCAAGCGTGAAAGGGGTATTCTTTATATTTGTGTGTTGCAATTCAAGCTTAGTAAGGATAATTTTCAATATTGGTGACCGTGGCAATTTATGAACACAAGACAGTGCGACATAATGACCGACAAGGAAATCAAGTAATTGACAGTAAAGCGAGGCCTAGCGAAAGGTAGCATAATTCGTTTAGTAATATTTGCAGATAGAATCACCGAAAGGACTCAGCGGAGCGTAATCACTACATGGTTAGAGTACCTCGAGCGAGTGTTCGCCGATTTTCTGGATTGTGAAACAAAGTTAGCAAAATACGAGGTTGCTTCTGAGTTAGATGAATACGAAACGAAGTACTTCAACGTAAAAACAAAATTTTTGAATTCAGAACAAACATGGCAGTGAGAACAAGAACAAATACAAGAGGAAGGGATGATATCGAGACTTTTACGGGAGCGAAATGAAATTTGACAAAGTTATCATCATCCTTCACCAGTTCGCTGAGCCAAACCATTAAAAATACAACAGAGGAGTCTCTCGTTTCGATATAGTTGCCAGAGTTACGCTTACCAAGTTTTTCGGGAAGTTATGAAGACTTGCAAAGTATTAAAGATGCATTTGTGCCATCGGTACAAAGCAAGTTGGAATTCAGCGAACTCCAGAAATTTAAATCTTTTAAGGGTCAATTAGAGAGTGAGGTGGCAGATTGACTAAACACATAACCGTATCGGATACAACTTACAAACAGGCTTGGCAAAAACTTTGTGAATGATACGATAAACAAAACACTGTACCGAATTTATTAGAAAGGGCATTCATGGAAAAACCTGTTATGCAACAATCAACAGCAAAAAAGCTTCGACAGCAATACAATAGGTCAGGCGAAGTGACAAAATTCATAGGCGGTAGATGTGATGCACTGCAATCCTGTGCTCCGGCAAAATGTTCTACTAAATCAGGGACCTTTAAAAGTAATCATGTGACTCCAGTAAATTTCGCCTTAATAGAGTATGTACATTGCCAAGAGTCGCATCGCTTGTGTCATTACGGCAAGTGTAAGAAAATGGGCCGTGTGTTAACGGTTAAAATTCGATTGTGGTTTAACTGCTTATCTGAATGTCATCGTGTAAATGCCTATCAAAATAAGTTCAATTGTTTAAAATGTAACCGTCGATATCATACGTTGTTGCGCGATACAACTTCATGCTCAATTGCAAATCAAATTACTACTGAAACAGTAGAGCCACCGAGGCAACCGCCCAAGCCACCTGTAGAGCAATTAAGTGAAACCCATACGTGCAATTTTAGAAATACAACCCTATCTACTGCCATCTTAAGAGTAAAGAATCATATCGGTGGTGCACGTTTTTGTAGATTATCATTGGAGTCAGGATTACAGGCCTGTCTCATTTCATTATTTGGGGTGAGACGGTTGAGCCACCCTCGCAAATGGAAAATGTATATTCTTTATCGGATCGGTGCAATTCATACTTTAATGGTGGAAGCAATCTGTCGCCAGAAGCAAGGAAGCGAAGTAATAGCAGACGAATTGGTCAAGGGTGAATTATGGTTTAAAGATCTAAGATGGTTGTCGCAGCCCGATGTAAGTTGCTCACTAAAAGTAGTTGTAACTGATACTGGGCAAGAATCCTATAACAACGAAGTAATGGGTTACCATGCCACAACCAATTCGAATAATTTACATCCGTTCGTATTGGTCAAAATTAGAAGGAATAAGGAGTTATATTTTGAAATTTACCAACGCAAAAGTTTATTGCCTCTATAATTTTAGTTCTGTATATCAACGCAATAGTTAATTGTCCCAACAGAAATGTTTGTTCAAAATCACTGAACTAGTTCGAGGGGCGCGCGTCACTTCATGTACCATCTATTGAATCTTTCTGAACTAATATTTGAATGTTTAGTAAAAATGACCTGGAGCCTACTCGTGGTTACGCCATTTGTATATAATACAACGTTCCAAATTTAATTATTCAAAAATCAAAAATCGTAACTATTTTCATGGCAACTAATTATATCCGAAAACTTTGTTGCTACACTCACTAAAAATTCTTCTTATTACCTTTTGTCCCAAAACTTTTTACAATTGTTGTAACATTTTTCTTATATTTTAGAATAAAATATTTAAAATTAAGAATTGGTCTGTGCGAAAAGGTCACATCTACGGTTTTTTTCGAAATGTCGTTTTTGTTTCTAATGTACACTAGAAGAGTCAACTTACATTAAGTGTAAAAGTAAACTCCTACACCAGTGTTTTAAACATGCTTAATTTGCTTCGTGCTTTAGTATTATTTGCGAAAAAGGCACATCGACAGTCAATGTGACCTTTTCGAATAGAATACAAATTTCTCATTTTTGTTTTGCTTTCCTATTTGTTCAACCCATTAATGACCAATGTTGCGTTAGCGCAACACCAGACATCCTTGACATTTTTCTTACAAAAAACTAACAAAATGTTTCCCTTTAAATAACAGTTATCCTGATAAGTATTAACGCAATTTTTTATCATTTAATTTTTTATGTTTTTATAATCGAAATAAATCGAAAGAAACAAAAAAAAATCAAACACATTAAAATAACCTTTGTCACAAATGGGTTTTAATTACCGTTTAAAACAAAATCACACCTGATGTTTTGCGTTTGTTTTTATGAGTTGTTTGTGTTTCAATAATAATTTTGATTTTATCTGAAGTGGATGTACATATTTAGTTACAATTTTATTTTAAAAAAATGGCTGGAAATATAAGTTCATCCAGTAGTGATGAGGAACTTATTCCAACTACGAGTGAAAGAATCAAATTTTCAAAACGGATGGACATAAGAACGGCAAAAATTAAAGGATTGGCTCATACTAATCACGTTGGAAAAATTATATCTGGGCGGAAAACTGGAATTCCATGCAAGTAAGTCTGTTTTTTTTTTATTAAAAATATAAGATATACAACATGCATAGCTACAATTTGTGTTACAGGTGCCTAATGAACTGTTTTAGCAAATTCACAGAAGAGAGTAAAGCAAATTTATTGCATATTATCAATAGTTTTGAAAGCAAAAATTTGCAGGACACATACTTGCTAAATTTGATTACATCGTGTCCGGTAGAGAAAAGACGTGAGAAAAATAACGGTAATGAGCAAGCATCCCATAAGAAAAAACATTTTACTTACACCTACTGCGTGAATGCAAAAGGAAAATTTGTACATGTTTGCAAGAACGCATTTGTTAGTCTATATGGTATTACACAGAAAAGGGTTCGACGTTTATGTATTTTGCAAAGTTCAGGAAATATTCCTAACGATCTACGAGGAAAAACAGCTGGTTCTAGACATAATGTAATTCCAGGAGCTATATGTTTAAGAATACACCAATTCATCGATTCTTTCGACGTAAAGGAAATTCATTATTCCAACAATATTAAAAAAAAATATCTGGCAGCCAACCTTACCGTGAAGGTTATGCATTCAATGTTTATTGAAAAAAAATTATGATTTAAAAAATATCGTTAAGTATCAATTTTTTTTGAAGTATTTTCATGAAAATTTCAACCTAACATTTGGTAGACCGCAAATCGATGTTTGCTCACAATGCGAGGAATTAAAACAAAAAATACGCAACAAAGATCTAAATGACGTTGCTAAGCGTGTGGCAGTAGCGGAATATATCGTACATAAACGAAGGGCGAAGAAATATTTCAATAAACTGAAAGAAATCAGAGAGCAGAAAGACGAAAAGGTAATGGGAATTGTCATAGATTACATGCAAAATTTACCATTGCCTGAGATTCCTGTTCAAGAAATTTTCTACATGCGACAATTATGGGTTTTTGAATTTTGTATTCACAATCTTAATACAGGCAAAGCCATATTTTATTCTTACCATGAAGGTGAAGCTCATAAAGGCCCAAATGAAGTATGTACTTTTCTAAAAGATTACATAGAAAAAAATGTTCCAAAGTCGGTCGAAAATTATACATCTTTTCAGATGGTTGTCCAGGCCAGAACAAAAATCATACAGTTGTCCGATTCTTACTAGCTCTTGTTTCTAATGAAATTTTTAAACAAATATATCATATTTTGCCATTCAGAGGCCATTCTTTTAATGATTGTGATAGGGATTTTGCAACTGTCAAGCGCAAAATAAAGAAAGTCGACCGAATTTATACGCCAGAAGAATACTTCGATCTTATTAAAACTTCATCTACATCAGGCAAGTTCGATGTCGTCCAAATTGATTCTAATAATATTATTGATTTCAAAAAGTGGTGGCCAAATTTTTATAAGAAATCAGCATTATCAATTGCGTCCTTAGGGAAACAACGGTCCAAAATCCAAAAGGTTATTTTTCAGGTGTCGCACTACAATGAATTCATATACAGATCTGAAACTCCGGGTATAGTTAAAACTTCCATGCTCATCGATGGAATTCCAACATTGATGGAAGAGTTTTCATTAATAAAGTCAAAAAAGGTACAACCAGATCTTCCCAATACAGCAAATTATAAAGCATATAATTGCCCAATTCCAATAAATATTAAAAAGATGGAAAATTTAAGATTATTAGAGCGATACATTCCAGAAGAATAAAAACATTTTTTCAACAGGATTTTAGGATGGCCTACTTCTTCAGCTGCGGACGAACCTGAGGAAGAGTTTTAGTCCAAAAATTTAATTTTTAATCTTTTAATTTATATTTTGATTTTTTTTTAATTTAAATCTTACCTTTTTATTTTATTTCACCTTGAATAAAGAAATCTTTAGTAACGAAATATTATTTTATTTAAAGAACAACGCGATTATGTGCGAAAAGGGCACAAGTTAAAATTTTATAAAATAGTTTATTTTTATTTTTGCGTTTTATTAATTTGACTATATTAGTTCGACGTATGTATATCAATATTAGAAATAAAACAAAAATTTATTTTTCATTAAAAAATAAATATTAATAAAAATAATCTGTTTTTTGTATTTCCTGAAAAATTTTGTTTCGTGACGATGTGACCTTTTCGCATAAACCGATTCAAACTAGCTAATTGGATATGTCATTTTTTATATAATTTATTAAAATGTTAGTTCATTTGAAAAATTAAAATATCTGTGTAAAGTTTTAAAATGATTCCAAATATTTTAAAGAAAACTCGAAACAAAAGAAATCACTTTAGTGGAAAATCACCAAACATCAAATATTTTTTGTATTGTTTGTTGTGTTAAAATGTATAAAAATAATGGTTTAATGATAAAAATAATAAAGGGTTTTAAATTATTCAACACTCTAAAACTTTTTTCTTTTTATGTGATAACCATTGTAATAAACATTTTTGTTGTACACTAATTTTTCATCAAAATCATAATCATTGTGTTGTTGCTCCTCGTTCAAATTTCTCCTCATAAAAAACCTCAAACTCATCATATATCCATAATTTTTTATCATCGTCATCTTTATCATCGGCATCAACAACGATTTATTCATTTTTCTATCATATATATGTACATACCTACATATAAACAATATATTCTTGTTTGTATTGGTATAAACAAGGATTTCCAATGTACGGTGTGGGGATATATCATCTTATATTCACCATATGTTTTAAATGAGAACATTTTCTTATGCAATATTCATGGGGAATTGATTATATGCCAAACAAAAATTGTTTCTGTTATAAGACGTATTGACGTTATGAAAATTATTGATGAAAAAATGTAAAGGAACTTTTTTTTCCCATTCGCATCAACCATTCTTCTAAACCAATTTTCCACCCATCATATACACTAATAAAATATACATAATAGAAACTTTTTCATTTCAACAAACACACACACACCATATACATAATATTTACGTACAAGTTATATACGTATAACCTACAAAAAGGCATTTTTTTTTTATATAACATGTCTAAGATGTAAATATTTTAACAATATACCATCTTTTGAAAAAGCATAATAGTTCACATTAATATTTGATTTACATGCTCATCATCTAATATGTACGTACATAATACGATACACAGAGACGACATGAATAAACTGTATGTGATCATATCACAGTAATGATTTGATGGGATTAAAACGCATTAACAAGTAGACTTACACGTCATATAGTGTTTATCGAGAAATTTCTACACGATACACTGATGGAAATATGTAATATAACCACAATGTAACCACAAATTGTTTATATGGTTTCAAGCGATAAACATAACAAAATATGTTTTCTTGAAATACGCGATTTTCCATGATTTATTATTTTAAAGTGGAGCTAAATAATTTATTGTGAAAATGATTAAGAAAAAAAAAAAAAACGCCGCACGTGTACTATACGCGTTGTCATGTCATAATCTTTAATTAGAATTTTGTAATGTAGACAATATTGTTTAAAGAACTCGTGTACAGTGCTAGATATGTATGCTGCGCTTTACTGATATACCAAGAATTATTATAAATGTATATTCAGTTATTCTCAGAATTCATCTCGTACTTTGTTCTATCTGTTTATCTTCAATTTAATTATTGTTTTGCTCAAATTTCTTTGAACGTTACACTTTAACTTGTTACACGTGGGCACACTTTTAATGTTATTTTTATAGATTTTAATGTAAATTGGCGTAGTAATAATATAGGGTAAAGTATAAAATAAGTAAATGAACCATTCATTTTTCAAAAGAGTACTTGTAAAATTTTTAAATTCTCCAAAATTCATCAGTTTGGCTGATGTAGTCAAACAAAAAAGACTATACGAATTGTGCAACGCACTGATATGTTTGCTTGCTGCAACCGAACCAACTGAACTATTAGCCAATTTATATTAAGACAAATAACCTGATTTTGATCGATTGATTGTATTATACAAGCAGGGCCTATAGGCCTGTATTTCGGAGATGGCCAGGGCCACCGTACACCATTTTTATGTATAACAAAATCGCAGAACAGGAAAGGTTCATTAGTTATGATAGAATTAGCCTCGTTACAGAAATACAGAAATTAGTAATCTCATCGTTATACTAATTATTAACTAATAAACTTTATAAACAGCACATAAACCCTTATTTCCCGTTCACATTCAGCTTAACCCCCACTAAAATTAATACAGGTTAATATTAGTTAACCGCAAGATCAAAAATTATTTTACATTTAAATCATTGAAAATAATTATGAATTTATAAATAAAATTAAAAATTAATTCATTAAACAACTTCTCAATTAGAATGCTAATTAAAAATTTTAAATAATCTTATAATTAGTTAATAATTTAAAATATTATTTATTTATATGAAATTATCTAAATTAACCGCTCTATAAAAGTTTAATATCCTTAGAGTAATAGCGCATTCACCAGAATACCAAGGCTAGTTAAACTTCATAATCAGAAAATAGAATTTCATGGGTTTAGTGACGCCTCCGAGAAAGCTTACGCAACCGATGTATATTTCAGGTCGGAACGAAATACTGGAACTTACGAGATGCGCTTAATTGCAGCGAGAGTTAAAGTTGCTCCCATCAATCAATTTTCAGTGCCGCGGTTAGATTTGTATGGAGCATTACTAGTGCCCAAATTATTGAAAGCTGTTACAGAAGCTATGTGTGTAGCAGAAGTTGACATTTTTGGTATGGACCGATTCAACTGTCGTTTTATAATGGCTAACAACATTCCCAAGAAAGTGGAGAACATTTGTAACCAACCGAACGTCAGAAACACATTCAATTCTGCCACAATACCATTAGAAACATATTAAATTGCAACTGAAGAAAAATCTAAGTAATTACAACTATATTTGCAGCACTAGTTAGCAGACAAGAAGATCATATTGCTGCCATCATTCTCAAATATTCCTCTTGGCACAAATTATTAAGAGTGTTTGTTTATGTTTACAGATTCATGAGTTGTGCCGGCAAGCACAAAACCATTCAGTTTATGACGAGGTAAAACGATTAATGGCTAGTCAAGAAGTCTCGTCCAACAGTAAACTTGTGTCGATGCCTCCATATCTATACGACAAAAATATTCTACGAGTGGGCGGAAGATTGCAGAATGCCAATATTACACACAATCAAAAGCACCCCATTATATTGCCCGGCAATCATCGTATCAATGCACCAATACACATTACATGGCGGGATTTCCATTATGCTTTTTCACCTCCGTCAACAGTACTGTATATTAGGTTGCCGAAATCATGTTAAGCAGTTCATTCACAAGTGTGTTATCTGCTTTATGTCAAAGGTAAAGGCATCCAAACAATTAATGGGCAACTTACCATCTGCGCGGGTTTTGAATCCAAACCAAGAATTTGAAAATGTCGGAGTTGACTACGCGGGCCATGAATGCTTAAGATATCAACAATAAGGAATGCGAAAATTCAAAAAGCTTACAATTCAATATTCGTGTGCATGGCAAGCAAGGCTGTGCACACAGCGCTCCACCGATTTGCTGCAAGAAGAGGCTGCCCAATTACTATATAGTGACAATGGCACCAATTTTGTTGGAGCCGATAGAGAACTCCAAAGATTATTAAGGTTATTCCAGTTTCAAGAACACAACGACAAAGTAACCAATCACATGCTAACAAATTACACTCAATGGAAGTTCATGTGACCAACTGCAAGTCACACAGGTGGTTTATATACGAAGAAGGAAATAAATCTTCGAAGCAACATCTACGAAAATGAGTAGTATACTTTGTTGTGTCAGGCGGAAGCAGCTTTGAACTCCAGACCACTATGCAGCGAATCAGATGATATCAATCATCTAAATTATTTAACACCGCAGGCCATTTTTTAATTGGGGAACCACAGATATCCATACCAGAACCAAACCTAGAATCTATCAACACTAATCGACTAACCAAATGGCAAATAATTCAACAAACTACACAAAGGTTTTGGAAAACCTTTTCAATCTACTATCTTAACACTCTACAGCAACGTCGCAAATGGCAGACAGTCGAAGTGAATTTGAAACCTGGAGATTTAGTTGTGGTCATCGAAAATAATTTAGCACCAACCAAATGGCATGTAGCAAGAGTCAGCGAAGTTCATCCCGGTGATGACGGTTTAGTGCAAGTAGCCACTATCAAATCAATTCATGGTATCTTCAGACGTCCAATTCATAAGTTGGCCAAACTTCCAATTGATTGAAAGATATTCTTTGAAGGTGCGGAGTATGTTGGAAATTGATTTATATTTAAATCCTTGAAAATATTTATGATTAATTATTTAAACAACTTCTCTATTAGAATGCCAATTAAAAATTTTAAATAATTGTATAATTAGTTAATAATCAATATATTATTTATTTATATGAAATTATCTAAATTAACCGATCTGTAAAAGTTTAATATCCTTATAGAGTAATAGCGCATTCACAATTAAAATTCATACAAACGTGTAAGCCAAAAAATGTTTCATTGTGAATGCATCGTAAATTAAATTAATTAACCTAATTAGGTAATACTTCCAGAATAGACGTCAAATTCAAAATTAAAATAATTAATTATTAATCCGTACTACTTAAACCCACTATAAATAATCTGGTAACCTCCAAACGTCTTGAAAGTTCTGGAAAATTTCTTCCTGTTAGAAAAATTCAAGCGACCCAAAACAATACCATATTCAAACATTTTTAAATTTTATTGCCTAACCCTCAAATATTTTCGAAAATTTCTAAAAAAAATCAAAATACCGAAAAATTTCGAAAATATAAAAATAAGTCGTAAATAATCTATTGAATAACCTTACAATCAAAATTCCTTAGACGCCAGAATGATTACCTGCCAATGACCCTTAAAATCCATCTACCTTTTTCCGTGCAGAAACACTGTTTTATGTAACGTATAAACAGACGTATACAATTTTTATTACCTGTGGGCAGAACACATTTTGTTAATCAACATCGATGTAGCTAAACGGCTTAAGTGCCACCGCTTTTAGGGGCGCCGATTTCCAATTGAAAATTTTTAAATATGTCCCAGCGATAATGTTATATTCTGAACACCTAAATGATCTAGGATAAGGTTTAATTCGCAAATGTTTGCATTTTAAACTTGTTGATATACAGCGTAGCCCACAACCTACACGCAGAAAA